>AZIM01004928.1:5252-15288 GCA_000516915.1 Ophiophagus hannah | reverse complement strand
TTTCTTTCTTTCTCTCTCTCTTTCTTTCTCTCTCTCCCTCTTTCTTTCTTTCTTGCTCTTTCTCTCTCTCTCTCCCTTCCTTCCTTTCTTGCTTTCTTTCTCTCTCTCTTTCTTTGTTTCTCTCCCTTCCTCTTTCTTGGTTTCTCTGGCTCTCCCCCCTGTATCTCTCTCGGTGTGTGTCTCTCTCTGTCCCTCTCCCTATCTTCCCTCCCTCTCCCCCGCCTCTCTGTGCGTATCTATCTATCTGTCTGTCTGTCTGTCTGTCTGTCTCTGTCTCTCTTTCCATATCTCTTTCCACATCTCTCTCTCTCTCTCTCCTGGGGCATCTTCTGAAGGATACCCTTCAATCCTGGCAGTGCCCTGGGATACCTCGTTGAACTCCATTCCATTCCATTCATTTCCATTCCATTCCATCCTATTCCCACTCCCATTCCCACTCCCACTCCATGTTATTGCTATTGCTATTCCATCCCATCTCATCCTATTCCTGTTCCCATTCCGTTCTCTCTTATTTCCATTCCATTCCATTAACATTGCGGTGGTACCAATCAGCTTTTGGAATGTCGTTGGCTGTCCCAGAGCTTCCTCTACATGTGTGGAATGCACGCAACAGGCTCAATCAAGGGCTCTGTGTGTCTGACAGGCAGGATCCTACCGGGCAGACATCGCTTAGAACAGATCAGGCAAGGAAGCCCCAAGGCGGGGGCTCAGCGGCCACTGAAATGTGAGCGAGCTAGGGAGTGGGCACCGCAACAGCTGCCCCACCATCTTCTTCCCCCCACTGCCGCCACTTGGATGCCCTTCCTGCCTCCCTCTCCAGGAGCAGAGACAGACATTCTGCTTCAGGGGCAGGCAGCCTCACCGGCCACTGCCCTGGAACTGCTGAGTGGGAGAAGGACGGGCAGCCAAGTGGCAGTGGCAGGGGTTTTGAGCACCCCTCCCAACCCGATCCTCCCAAAAGAAATGGGCAGCCTCGATGTGCGACAGTGGCAGGGGGCTTTGAGCACCCCTCCCACCCCGATCCTCCCAAGGAAACGTGTGGCCATGGTGTGAGACAGTGGCATGGGGCTTTGAGCACCCCTCCCACCCCAATCCTCTCAAGGAAATGGGCAGCCTTCAGTGTGCTTTGGGAGGCTGGGGGGGGGGCTTCTCAAGGCCTGTGGGTGGTAGAGTCAGTGATCCTGGCTCTGGGGGCCTTGTATAAGCTGCTGCAGCTGCACTTTGCTCACCCACGCCCCAGACCTCGCAAAACACCACCATTCCCAACTATATTGTGGTGTCACTCACCCAGGGAGATCAGGCANATCAGGCAGGCATCGGTGGAAAGCAGGCAGCAATGGCGGGCGAAGGCAGGTTAGTAATGGTGGGTGAGATGAGGATTAACTGGGTGCTGTTATAACTTTGAACAGTCACTAAACACATTTTCATAGGTTGAGATCTACTTGTATATTTCAAATACAGTGCTCTTGCATTTATGAAGTACCTAAGAACGAAAGTGTTTTATTATTTTTCTGCCCAGTTAACTTTTTGAAATTCTGTTGTGCTCCTGACTTCTCATGCTTGCTCCTGCCCTCCCAGATCAGGAAGTATGGACAGAAAAGACATCGATAACTGGAAAGAGGAAGGCAGGAGAATGAAATAAATGTGTGTCATAATCACATGGTCCATTTCCTTAGGTATATGCAGGGAAGTGTTAATGTTACTGGATTTTTTTCTCATCATTGTAGCTAGGAGAAGTGATTTCTTTGCAGATTTTGCAGTATCTTCTCTCCTGTTGCAACATTATTACATGCACAAAGACAACAACACAACATTTTCTTTTTGTTTTGAAGGTAAACTGAAACATGTTTGGAATGAGTAAGGAAAAACAGAAGCCTCTTTTACAGGGAACAGATACAGTTCTTTTTGGAAAGAAATTGGATTCCAGTATAGTCTTACTTAATAAACCAAACGATTTAAACAGATGCAGTGGAAAAAAATGTGATTTATAAATCCACTGGGTGTGGATTGTTTAATAATGTGGTAAAACTAAAATAAATGAATGTATACTTATGAGCACTCAGATGTACAATACAGCATTTTTCCATACATGAAACGAGGTTACAATGTCACAACCAAATCTAAATTTTTCTGCAGCAGCTGTTTCCCCAAACAAGTTGCCCGTGTGTTACAATAACAACATAACATAATTTAACTCAAGCACCAAAACTAACGAATCATAAACTTGCAATTACCATTAAGTCTATTGTTCAGCACAACTTAATCCAGCTGCAAATAATTTGACAAGAAAAAAAGTATTATTACAACCTTTTGAAGTTCAGAACTTATACAAAAAACACTCATATAAAGTTGAAGTGAAAATTATATTGCAGATTGTAAATGTTTGAATCCTAAAGTTGATGAATCCTAAAGGAAATAAAACTGTATTAAAAACATTGAATAAAATAGTATCAAAGTAATCAGTGAAACTGGAACATTTGTGCTTCTAGACATGTGCATATCAGATAATGCGGCAATACTCTTGAACAATAGCCTATTTCATTTTATTACACTATAGTTTATTACTTTTACTGAGTTTTCAAATGTGAATATTTTTAAATATTATATTAACATTTCAGATGTGCATAATCTTTTTTTTTTAAATACTGTTTTACTGATTTTGCAATATGCTTTTCCAAGCTGAATAAGACTTGATTTTTTTGGACAAGACTCGATCACTATCTACTTATTGCACACTATTTCATGAATTTATGCAGCTTCATCAAATACTCACTTTTTATTTTTTTATTTTTTAAAAAACAATTTTATTAGTGATTTGCCAACAAAATTTTATTTATTTTATTACAGTATTATATACAACACTTTCAATTATAATTTCTTGCACTATATATAAGGGTTAAAATGTGATGGGTTGAAGGTACATACACAAGTCTTCAATGAATTGATTCTAAACATTGTGCATATTTGTCCATGGTTTTCCTATATAAAATTATTAAACATATTTAAAGTAGATAAAAGGAATTTTGGTTTTGAATATTATAGGACTGAATTGAAACAGAATTATGTACAAATGATGAACATTATTGCTAAAATGTATGAAATTTATTAAAATTTGAAACAGTATAAAAAGAATACTTATTCCCCTTTGATAAGTATTTCCAGTGGTGTCTTATAAAGTAAAGCACCTATTTTATCCCACATGTATAATGATGGACCTGTTTGGCACATGTAAATATATTGAAGCTCCAATAAAGAATATTTGTAGCTCAGGGTTGAAATGAGGGGTCCTTGGTGCTTTCTGAGCTTGATTGTTTTCTTGAAGATATTTCATTACTCAGTCTAAGTAACATCATTAGTGTTAGTCCGGGTGATGTTACCTAGTTTGGGTAATGAAANATTTGCAAGAAAACAAGCAAGCTCAGAGGGCACTGAGGACCCCTCATACTGAAGATATTGTACTTAAACCTGAAGACAGGCTAAATCCTTGTTTCCACATAATCTCACTATTTCAAACAAAAAACATATAACCCAATAAATGTTATTTTCTATGTAATTTCCCCATGGATACAAATTGGTGAGCATATTTTCTACAAGATACTTTTGTTGGTTACAATCCTTGATACATGTATGTCCATATTTTCACTAATAGCAGTCTTTTCTTGGGATGATTTATTTATTATTTATTTCATTTGTTAGATGCATACCCCACATTTTATTCAGGGGCTAAATGTATCTAACATTCCCTTCTCTAGTCCCCCCCCCCCAAGACAGAATAAACTAATTGATCTTAAAAAGAATCACCCAATGTGCTTACATGGCTCAGGGTGGAAATGGAACTTCTTGTAATTCCAAAATAAGTCTGCACTCCGAAGAACAGCTTTCATTCCCATTTCAGAATTGGTCCCAAAAATGTTAATGAACATGGATGGGATAGTTACTGTTCATATGCACTTAGCAGCTGCAAATGCAGATCACTACGTTGTAACCACAGAAAAAATTGCAATGAGCAGCCTGGCACTTTAACAGAAATTTATTTGTTATGACATCAGCATTCATGGATGAAGTGATAAAAGGCCACTTCTGACAATTTTCTTGCTATTAATAATCACTACGTGAAACACTTAGCAATTATACATAGTGAAAGAAGCTTTTATGGACCATAAAATTATATAGCTGTCAATAAGTTTTATTGATGCAGAGACAAGCAGGATTTTTGTTTGTTTGTTTGTTTGTTAAAAGTCAAGATAATAACTATGTGACTATGTGTCAGCAAATTAATTTTTTGTCACTATGTGGATGTGTAGTATTTCATTACCCATTACATTTTTCAAAGAAAAATTATATTGATTCTATTCTGGACTATATTATGATTAGCTCCTAGAGATATTGCACAAAATAGAATGGTGCTTCATACTATAACCACTGAGAGTTGCTTTTCAGAATGAGATGGGTGACATATAAATTTAATTTTAAAAAATAGCCTTTTCAGATTGTTCTAAACTTAATTCCTCCCAATGGTCTTTTCATTCTAGCAGAAATACTAACACTGCACATTCTCAGGTTCCTTAGAATCTCAGCCCTAGTTCTGAATAGGAAAAAAAACTGCCAAGAACTGGGAAAGATTGCCTTCTATCTTGCTTCCTTTCCCCCCATTTGGCCAGCTAAGATTCCTTAGCAAAATTTTCAGACGTTGATCTTAGCAATTATATATAGTGAAAGACTCAGAGAAGGGTATTTCTCTGTAATGAAGCAAAAATGTTGACTTAGAAAAGACTGAATAGAAAATAACTTAGTACGGTTCATCAGGAATAAATCATGTTAAAACCATCTGATCTTCCTGTAAATTGTGACTTGTTTTATTGATCATAAGAACCTAGTGGCCATACCTTAACATTCATAAAATCTCCATGAGATCCTAATAAAGAAGATAACAAAAGTGGACTGGCCTATCCTACTGTTATAACTGTTTAAACTATCTTATCCAGTCAGTATATATAAAGACTTCACATCAAGCCAGAGGAAAATGTTGAATGATCCACTAATAGGGTTTTATTATCACTTGTGCTGTTCAGTATGAGAGATTAGAAAATATAATTATAAAATTCCCAGATATCACTAATCCAGAAGGATAGTATACCTTAGGGTTCATTCAAGATTTAGGTGAAGTTTGTCAAGATACAATAACAGAACAAAGTATTGGAAAGTATCTTGGAGGTTTTCTAGCCCAAGCCTCTGCTCAAACAGGAGACCATATACCACTTCAGACAAATCTTTTATTAAAAATCTCCAGTGATGGTGCATCTACAACTTCCGAAGGCAAGCTGTTCCACTGATTAATTGTTCTAACTGTCAAGTACATTGGGTAAAACTGGCAAGAGGAATTTTAAAAGAAATAAATGCAAAATCTAATTATAATCTAAGGGTTTTCAATAAGCTGGGAAGGTGAATGCAAACTAATCAGAATTTACAATGAGAAGCAAAAAAATAATTTAGGTACCTAAGATTGAAAATATGAAAGACAGGAAAAGAGGCTACAGCTATTTAAACATAAAAGGAAGAAATAGGGCAGATCATTGGATGAGATAAAAGTAGTTCTCACCAAGTAATGTGGAACCTGCAAGAAAATCAAAATTGAGGACCTCAACAAAATGGAAGGGGGAAGTAACCTTGAGGAGGTGAGAGGAAGAAACCCTCTCAATGGTTACTATTTTAATACAAATAATAAAATTGAACTTATGATCATTTTTCAACACTTACAACCCATGGTCACATGATCAAAATTCAGATGCTTGGCAACTGATTCATATTTGTGACAGTTTCAGTGTCCTTGTGTTATGGGATCACCTTTTGCAACCTTCTGACAAGCAAAGTGAATGGGAAATCCATATTCACTTAACAACCTTGTTACTAACTTAACCACAGTGATTCAATTAACAACTGTGACTTGAAAGGTCATAAAATGGGGCAAATTTCACTTAACAAATATCTCACTTAGCAACAGAAATTTTGGGCTCAATTGAGGTCATAAATCAAGGACTACCTGTAGCTAGACTGATATAAGTTGTAAAGGAGAGGAAGATGTAGGCTATGCAAATGTAGGTTAAATGGATTCAAATTATTTCCTTCCTTCTTTCTCTTTTCCCTCTCTACCACTAGGAAGAGTGAGGTGATAAATCTGCAACTTATTAGACACAACATAAAAAGGAAGGGAAAGACATATGTGTAATTTTCTGTGATTGGTATCAAAATAAAAGTTATAAGATGCATTGAATTTTAGGTGGGAATTGATCTTGTGTACTGTATTGCAGATAGAAACATGTTGGATCAGACAGATTAAAAAGTTAGTCTCAAATGTTCTATATTATGTTCCTCGCTCAAAACAAACTCAAGTATAGTGCAATCTGCATTACTAAAATCTTTTCTGAACAAATTTTAATAAAGTTATTCATGACTTTTAGCCAGCAGTAACAACAACTTCAAGAACACCACTTGCTTTCACCTCAGAATAATTGGAATATTCAAGGTTTATTTACTTCACTTGCTTTACTTTTTAATTTCTTTGCTTTTAATCTTTATTTTAAAAAGCCTTTATAATGTTGTAAATTGTTTAATAGAGTTATTGTGTAAACTGCCTTGGAAGGAAAATCCTTGTTTAGAACTGAAAATGTGATTTAAAAATGCCCTCTTTAAAAAAAAGAAAAAAAAAAGAATGATCTGAATGAGGCCCACTTGAATCAATTTCCATTCATTTTAAGAAGACTGCACACAAAAAATGGTTATGTATTTTCATATACCTGTTTACAACAGCCCAAATTAAAAGGACTTAAAAATATTTCTTATGAAGATAATGATAGCCATATTATTGATTTGTTCTTGGAATTCTTAGGTAACACAATTAAAACAAATGGAAGAACAAAAACAGGCAGCTTCCAAAGAGATAATTGCTTGGTGCAATACAATCAGAGCTTTAAACACTAAGGTTGTATGTGGTGGGTGTCTGAAAATAGCATAGCTACTACAGTAGCAAAACTTGCTACTGGAATAAAATGTCATTTTTATTGTTATGAATACTGTATATGACAATCCTATTATTTAAACTTGATTATGTGCCATCAGGTTGATATTGACTCTCAGTAACTTCATCAATACATTTTCTCTTGGAGAAAATGCTTTATTACTAAAACCTTATTATAATCACAGAGATACAGAGATAGATACTAGATATGAATCTTAGTATTTGCCAGCATTTTGTATATTTATTTATTTGGAAAATTTATATTGCCACCTACTTGTTCACAGTGACTCAAGGTGGCTTACAGGAAGTAAAACACAACATAAAAGAAATAAAATAATAAAATAATAATCCCACCCCAGCCTGGTGACAACACACACTTATACCAGCCATTTAATGTGGTCCATGCCACTATGGATTACCCAGGCCTGCTGGCAAACCATGTCTTCAGGGCCTTCTGAAAGAGTGTCAGAGTGGGGGCTAGTCTAATCTCTGAAGGGATTATGTTCCAGAGGGAGAGTGCCACCATGGAGAAGGCCCTTCTTCCAGGATCCACCAGATGTATCTCCTTAGGGGACAGGATCTGCAACATTCCTTGTCTCCCTGCTCTAGTGTTTGAATAAAATTGGTATCGTTAAATTTTCTCTCTTTTTTCCAATATTGTATATTCTTAAGACTTCAGGCCAGTTCCTCTCTCTCAGCCCTAAGGAAGCAGGCAATAAATATCTACACCTTTCCTTATTTGGTAATGTATGAATATGACTTAGCCAGTGATAACGTAGATCACTTCTATATCAATTTTATTGTTAGTGCTCTTTCCAAGAAAGATTCTTAAGACAATTGCTGAGAAATCCCTGCTTTATTTTGATATTTTGAAGCAAAAAGACACAAGAGGAAAGGAAAGTTACTAATTCTTTCAGTCACTGACACTATTGAACATTGGCTAACAGAAAAGGCACAGTCATACATGACTGATAGCTAACTGTAAATATTCATGTTTCTTCTTTCCTCCTCAAATAACAGCTGCTATCAGTTTGGGTGATAATGCATTAGTGGCAGAACTGAAAGCATCCATTAATTTTACCTTCTGTTTTAAAATGTATCAGCTGAATGATTATAACCTGATAAATCTGTACTTGCTAAGTTTAAATCTGGTGGAACAGTTCAAACAAAGGAAGTATTGTGAAGTAATTGAAAAAGAAAAGAAAATTACAGCATGTTTCTTCCAGAAGCAGTGGATGGAGAGGGTGGTATAATGGTCAATATAATTCTTCAAAGGGCCTTTAGCAAACTTTTCTGGTTGTATGGTGTAGTCTGAAATGCTCTTGGTTTTAGTTACCAATGTCTGGACTGCAAATTCTGAATAATTACTAGACATCAGTGATGTTGATACTTTCTAATGATACTTCCCAATTATCATTTATTAAGAAAAATCTCATAGCCCCCTTTATCATGGATTACTGTTGAAGAGAAAGAGCAAGTGCTAAGCAAGACCCATGACATAAAGCCTTATTGAAATCAGATACAAATAAAACATAGTCTTTTTGAAGAGGTAGTTCCAATTTACCTTGGATGTTTTGAGAATAAGTATTCAGAGGAAGAATTCCTATCAACATTCAAGCAGAATCATGTCTCTGATCATATCTCTCCAGCTATGTTCTGTCCAATGAATCTTGAACATGTGTTGAAATTCAAGATACTATTTAGGAAGATAATTGTCAGGGTTCTGACTAATAGACCCATATCAAACAAAATTCCGAAGCAGGTAGATTCCTCAAAGAGTAGCTTTATTGGATATATCATATTGGCACAGATCTGGTGAAAACTGACTCTGAAGATTCCCATAGTTTTCACCTAATTAAAAGTAAAAGTTAGTCACTTCTCAAAACAATCAGTCACATGGTCCAATCACGATGCAGTCTGGTTGCCTGGTGACATCACTCCACCTTCCTCTGACCAGGTGTGAGAATGTTTTTGGTTCCCAAGAGAAAGTGTTTTGTTTTGGCTACAAAATCCCAGCTATCTCAATCCCCCCTCCCTATCCCTGTGTTCTAGAGTGCAACACTGAAGCTGTCAGAATGGCTTCGGCCAGGTCAGCTTCAGGGTTAACAATAATAAGTATCCAGTTTAACTAAAATAATTGTACTGATTTTATTTGGAATATTGTGGAATTATTGCTTTGTTTTTTTTCTGTATTTTGTAAACAAGCCTTATTTTTATATGTAAAATAAGATGCTAACATGCTCACATAAAAGCATGTTTTTCCATAATTACTTTGCAGTGATGCAGGAGAACCATAGTACCAAATGATGTTACTTTCATTTGGACAACATCTTCGTATATTAGAGTGCATTACTTAAATGGAGTTTTACTGCTACTTGACATATATGTTGGGACTAATGACAAGGAATTCAAGAAGTTTAGCTTAAATACATGTAGAAGATAAGTTTAAGAACATCATCATACATACAACAAGTTACATTCTTAAAACTTCATGTAAATGACATAATTAGATAATGGCATCAAAACATCTGATATAAGAAGTATACCTGCATCATTATGAGCCAGTTTGGTCTAGTTGTTAAGGTACCATGCTAGAATCCAGGAGACTCTGTGTTCTAATCCCATTTTAGGCATGAAAAGCAGCTGGGTGACTTTGGGCCGGTCACTGTTTCTCAGCCCTACTCACCTTAAAGAGTTCTTTTGTGAGGAAAATGGGAGGAGGAAGGAATATTATGTATGTTGAAATGCATATTGAAATATGCAGTATTGTAAACTAATTCTGCTCACAGCTAGGAGCTCAATCTTGACTGGTTCAAGGTTAATCAGCCTTCCATCCTTCCAAAGTCAGTCAAATAAAGACCCAGATTGTTAGGGTGCAACATGCTGATGTTGCAAACTGCCAGAGAGTGCTGTAAAGCACTATGGAGCGGGATCTAAGTGCTATTGCTATGTTTGCCATCTTGAATTATTTATTTAAAAATAATAAGAAAGGTGAAACGGAAAAGAGAGAGGAGAGGGGAG
>AZIM01004926.1:32364-45101 GCA_000516915.1 Ophiophagus hannah | reverse complement strand
TTCTGTGGGCATGGCTAGGTGGGTGCGGCTAGGTGGGTGTCGCTAGGTGGGTGTGGCTAGGTGGGTGTGGCTTTTTTCACAGTACCCACCACGCTCCATTTTTGGGGGGCCTCCTGGGCCTCAGGGAAGCCTCCTGGGAGGCCATTTTTGCTCCCAGGAGGCTTCGCTGAAGCCAGGAGGCCAAAAACGGAGCACAGGGGGACATGCAGCACCCCCAGTATTCCATTTTTTAGCCTCCTGGGCCTCAGGTCAGCCTCCTGGGTGAAGCAGTAAAACAGTGAAGGGGATCCCACACAGCTGATCATTGGAACAGCTGATCATCAGGAGGGGGAAAAAATACTGGTTCGGCTGAACCGGTAGCTGTTTTTTGACTACCGGTTTGGCTGAACTGTAACATTTTTTACTACTGGTTCACCCAAACTGGACTAAACTGGTAGAATACCACCACTAGGTATGAGAGACTACAGACAATGTTTTTGGGTTGCGACTCTCAATCTTTGAAAAAAAAAAGAAAATCCTTCTCAATGTTAGGCCAGCATTCTCATCTTGGTAAATTAATCTGCTTCAGAACACAGTTGAGATTGAGGCTGCTAATCATTTGCTATATTTTAAGTTGATTATTTTTATTTTATTTATTATCAATATATATTTTCTCTTTTTATTATATGAAATGCCAGGAATTCCAGGAATCCTTAAAATGGTGGTATAAAATGCAATAACATAAATAAATAAATTCCCCAGGATCCTTTTAGATGGAGTATTATCACAAGATTTATTGTACACATTTTAGATGGTTATTAATAGAACAACATCCATATATGCTATTTTGTATTTGTAGACAACTCTAACATTATAGACAACTCTAACATTCCATCTAGGAATATCATGGCTTAGAAAACAGCCATATCTCCTATTTCTGTTTGGGATTTTGATCCTGAGTTATTGACAGCCCAAATCTTTCACACTAAAAAGACTAGTGTTGGCTCTGTGACTCCAGGACCCAATGAGGTTCCAGTATTCTGTTTCAGCAGCATTCAAAGCTTCGATGCAGCTAAAGTTTGGAAAAAAGAACACTAAATATGCTACATCTATTCCTGTTCTTTTGATATAGGACAAACATAAAAACTTTATTTCAAAGTCTAATTTAGGATAAACAGAGTTTCAAATCGAAGAAATCGACAGGCTTTTCAACAAAATTGGAGAAGAATATTGTTCATCGGCTTGCATCTACATCACATTATTTTGCTTATTTAGCATCATGCATCCTACATCTGAAAATATTAGGATATATTTACTGTCTGGTTACCATTTTTTCTCTTCCTAATGGCCAACCACTATAGCATCAACGCATCAGACTCTTGGTTATCTGTCCTATACTCATAAATGTCAGTAATTTTGTAGATTTTTCCTGTGGAGACTTTTTCCAACTTTCCTTTCTTCTTATTAAAAAAATAGGAGACTGGCAAACTGCAAACAAAAATATTATTATAAGGAGCTTTTTAAGCATATGGGTTTATCAATTTAGTTTTGATTGGCCATGTCAAGCATGGCAATATATAAGAACCAAATACTATGCATCTTAACAAACATATGTTTGTAGAAAGAAACTAACAGAACCAAACCACTGCAAGATGTATCTGCAATTACTCATTGCTTTGTTCACAAAGATAGTTCATAGCTACAGTAATATATAGGCTATAATTCCTATGTTAAATAGAGAACTTAAAACTACTGCAAATGTCTTAGGTTCTTAATAATCATGATACTGGATATTGGAAGGAAACTTTTTCAGTGTCATAAAATGAGAATTCATTTCATAATCCATATTATAAAAATACAAACCAGGGTTAGATATAACTCCTACCATTTTAAATTTCATTGTTATTGATTGTAACAGAGCTTTCCCAGCAATAGTTAAATATTTATTCACCTTGTACATCAATGATAGAACATAAATAAATTATGATTATTCTTATAATTGATAGGCAGTAACAATAATTTATTTAGCACCATTGTGGTATATGGCAAATTTCAAAGTTATGTAACACAAAAGATAGCTTCTTGCCAGGGAGTTTGGAAAGTAATTGAAGCAAAAGTTGAGGGTGGGGGGGAAGCAAAAGATCTGTATACAAAGCATGTTCAGCAAGGTTGTATTATTAGATTTGATGGTTGATAAAACTTTCTTGTTCCCATGAATTTGCTCAGCTTACTTTTTTTTTATTTTAGTCCTTTGCAATCCACTGATTCTTGGGAAATTATAATCAATAATTGACAATAAAACATCCACAACAAAACAGTCGATTTTAAAATTGACATGCATACACAAAGATTAAAATATGTTTTAACAAGAGCATTCAAACCATAAGAAATAGCTTGATGCATCCAAAAGTCAAAATTCCTCATAGAACATAGAATAATAGGATTGGAAGAGATGTCTGAGATCTTCCCACTTAAGTAGGAGATTCTATACCATTCTGGATGAATGGCTGTCTAGTCTCTTCTTAAAAACCTCCAGTGTTTTTCCACAACTTCCAGAGGTAAGCCATTCTATTGATTAATTGTTCTCATTGTCAGGAAATTTCCTCTTAGTTCTAGGATCCCACTTTAATGACTTTCCACCTGAATAGTTCTATTTTTAATAATTTTTGTAAAACCTAATTCACAAGTACATTAGCTCCTCATTAGGAGGGAAATACTGCCAAAGTTCAAATGAATAGTGTTTTTGTGACTAGCTACATTCTAATGAACAGGTAATGCATCTATCTGTGAAATTGGATTAAAGTTTTAGAGCAATTTGTGCCACTGGAGACTTAAATTGACAGAATAATAGGTTCATAGTGCACAATAGTTTTTGTGCACAAAAACCATTTTCATGTTGTTGATATTGACCACTGAGTGTTAATATGTAACCATTTTATCTTTATTGGGAATAGTCAGATGTAGATAAACAGATCTTATTGAACAGGGCCCAAACCCCCTGCTGGGAAATGAAATTATGGTTTATTTAACTTTATATGACTATATATGGTACATTAGCTTTACATGATGTCTAGGTTCTTGTACTCAGTATAGAAAGGGATATATAGAATCTATATTCTATAGAATACAATAGCATATACAGTCTACCTTCTATTAAGGTTTCAGAAAGATATACAGATACTACATTATATCACACACCCAATGAGGGACTCATGTAAAACTTGCTACATACAACAATGCAATATATAACTTCTATATCATCTTTTGAGAGCTTTAAGGGAAGATGGCCATTATACTATTCTAACAGAATTTGCATTTGGGGGAGGTTTTAAACAATTAATGGCTATATTTTCTTACATATTTTTAGGCACTGCACAATATCATGGAGGTTCTGAAAAAAGACACATCTGGACTTTCCAAGGATAGTATTAGCGGTTATAATGGACTCTTGAAATTAGAATGAAAAAGCTATTTAAGTATTTTCTTGATATTTCATGAAAGAAGAAAATATCTGCAAAACATGTTCTTTAATAACGTGAGTAAATGGGTGGTGAGCGCCCACAGAACTGGTAGTAAAATATTTTGAATTCCACCACTGAATCCCACTGACAATAATCCTACAAAACACAAAACTGGGCTACCAAATCTCAAGCCAACATGGCAAGATAAAACATCTACTATACATGGATCAGTGGTGGTATTCTACTGGTTTGGCCCAGTTCTGGCATACAGGTAGTGCTGAAGATCAGTGGAGACCAAACCAGTTCTCTCTGAGGAGCTGCTGTTGGGCCCATCCACCTGCCCAGGCTCCCATACTGACCTTCATTCCCTGCTTTTAAAGCGCAGCTGCTTTGTGTGGCACAGCAGATTGCTGCATGTCAGCTGCTGAAGTGATAGGGAGAGTGTAAGATTGCAGGAGGTGAGTAGGAAAGCCTCTGTGCCTGTGCAAAATGTGCACCTGACACATGTGCAAGTGCAAAGTGTGTGAGCGTGCGCAAAGCGCACCCACCAAGCCACGCCCAACAAACCGGTGGTAAACTATTTTGAAATGCACCATTGACATGGATGACTTAAAACTGTATGCAAAAAGCCCCCTGAACTTGAATCAATACTCAACACAGTTCAACTGTTCAGCAACAACATCAGAATGAACTTTGGACTTGAAAAATATGCTATACTATCTATGCATGGACAGCACTTGAAAAACATTGAAGGCAAATGTGATAACAACTTGACATGGGCATGGCTTGAGAGAGGAACCATCCAGAAAAAAACAGAAGGTTTAATACTTGCTGCTCAAGGACAAGCACTATAAACTAGTGCCATGAAAGCGAAAATATAAAAATCCACTGACAATCCAAACTGCCAACTTTGCAATGACAAAGTTGAAACTGTTTCGCACTTAGTATGTGAGTGCAGCACAATTGCGCAAATTGAATACAAAGCTAGACATGATCGAGTTGCTAACTTCATCCACTGGTCATTATGTAAAAAAATATGCCCTACCTGTATTTGAAAGGTCATGGGAACATAAAGTGGAAAAGGTTGTCAAGAATGAGATGGTGAAGATCTTGTGGGACTTTCAAATACAGATGGATCACCATATAGAACACAACAAACCAGATATTACAGTTGTCAAGGGCCGAAGTGTGTAATTTATTGATATTGCTGTACCAGGAGATGCCAGAGTTGAAGAAAAAGAACTGGAAAAAATCTCGTAATATAGTGACTTTGACATCAAAACTACATGGTTATGGATGAAACATGTAACAGTGATACCCATTGTCATTGAGGCACTTGGTACCATGCCCAAGAATTTTACAAAACACATCAAGAAATTGCAGCTTCCTGTGATAATACCAGCAGTACTGCAAAAAACTGTGCTACTCAGAACATCATATATTTTAAGAAGATACTTGGTTGATACCTAAGACTCTGGCAGCAACCCGTATCAACCATTAGCACCAGTCACTGGTATTTGTGATACATTTTTAAATGTTTAGTTGACTGAGTTTCATGTTTAATGAATAAAAGATATAATAATAACAACAACAACAATAATAACAACAATAATAATAATAATAATATAACAACAACAAAACAACATATCTATTTTAACAATCCTTCCTTATAGCATTAGTTCTTCTCTTATATTTCCCTGTTTCTAACTTGGCTAACCATTGATAAAATGAATCCCCTGTTAAAAAATATTCAGTTTCTTCTTTTTCCTTAATTTTAAGTGTTAATCTATTAATTTCTGCACATTCTAATATCTTTTTAATTACATTTTCATCACTAGGGATCTCTTCACTTTTCCATTGTTGTGCAAATACAATTCTAGCTGCATTTAACACATGCAAAATCAGATATGTATTCCCCAACAAAAATATTTCTGGTTTTAAATCTATATGTTGTTTTATCATTTTTTTCCAATCATTTATGAATTTTTTTTTTACTTTTGGGCATGTCCACCACATATGGTGATATGAGCCAGGTGTCTGATTACATTTTGAACACTTAGCGGACATGTCCTTAAACATCTCTGCCAACCTTGGAGGTGAAAAATGTCATCTATAAAACATTTTATAAAGATCTTTTTATATGCAGTTGACATTGTTAATTTATAGTTGTCCCACAGTTTCTGCCATTTATCTAGCTCTATGGTGTAGCCAAAATTTTTAGCACATGCTATCATTGTCTCCTTTACTTGCTTTCCTTCCATTTTAATACTTAATAGATAGCTATATTTTTTTATTAATTTTTCATCCATCCCTTTTAGTGTCTGATCTAATTCTGTTAATTCTTTATGAAAACCATACATTTTAGCATCTTTCTCATATCAAGATTGTATCTGCACTTGTGGCCACCATATTATATCAATCCCTTAACTACTCAGTTCTTGTTTAGTTTTATGTCCCCCCTCTTCATTCAAAATGTCTTTGTATCTTATATTTTTTTCCATATTAATAACATTTGGAAGTATCAGTGCTTCCATTGTGGAGAGCCAGACTAGCATTTTCAAATAATGTTATTTAATTTCACCCATACAGATAATAGTGCATTTCTAATATAATGTCTTTGAAAATAGTTATTTATTTTATTTTTTTCCATACCATAAAAAGGCATGCCATCCCAGTTGGAGATTATGTCCCTCCAGGGTTAATAATCTTTTATGTCTCAAACTAATTCATTCTTTAAAGGCAAATGCAATTTTAGGTAGCACAATTAAAATGGTTTTTAAATTACAAGGAAAACATAAATTTTGCTTTATTCTGAATTGGTTTTATCTTACTTTGAATTCAGTTCTTGCACCACACTTCAATTTAGATGAGATTATGTATTGGAATTTAAGTAGGGGGCTTCTATTTTGAAAAATGAAGGAGAGTTAGATGATAAATGCTGGATATATTATTTCATTGATTTTTTCCCTCTCCTACATGTATATTTTATCTGTCCATTAAGGAGCTCAAGGCAGTGTATATGATGTCAGTCCTAGGGGTTTTTTTTTTTTTCACAAAACACTCTTGCAAATCAAGTTTAGCCTACAGATAATAACTGGCCAAATTGTAAGAAGAAAAAAGCCATGTTAACCTATCTTGGAAGAAATCAGGAGTCTGGTAGCACCTTTTTGGAATAGGTCCTGCCAGGTTTCTTCTAATAACTTGCCAGATGACTTTCATAGAAGATTTAATGCAAGTTTTACATTCTCTATAGGATCTTTGGGGGGAATCTTTGGACACTGTAACCAGTGTCCATGGGCTCAGGCACTTCACTTGCTATAGGCTGAATTTTTGAACCATCTGACTTTTTAAAATAAGAAAAAAAAACATCCATTATTCTCCCAGTTAAAACATTAGGTGGACAATCAGCAAGTTACAAAATGAAGCATTTTCCCAACCTTTGGTAGGTTATAGATTGAAAGCCATTCCTCTGGATACTTCCACATGAGAAACAATGCCATAGACATTTTTAGAAAATAAAAATGATGATCCATATTATAAATATAGGATAGAAAAAGATTATATTGTGGTATGAGGACCAATAGTCAACCGTCTGACTAGTGAAGCCAAAATAAGGAAACAGTCTCGGGAGCTTTGAATTCCCAAAAGTAAAACTTTACTGGATACACCATTTTGGTACTGAAGAATCAAAACCAGCTCTGGTTTTCCCAGGCAAATGCTTGCTTAGTTAAACAATACTCTTCCTTTCTCCCATCCCTGGGTGACATTGTCCAATTATGAAATGTTCTTTTGTTCAATTATGAAAAGCATTAAGGTTTGAAAGAAGTAAACCGGTTCAATCTTGACACCAATCTGATCTGGCCTTTTGAAGTAAAAAACTTTGTATCTCTGTACATAATAATCAATTTCAGTGTATTACCTATTTTAAGGCAATATTTTTCTATCTGGATTACAACATTCCATGAAACAAAAACTATCAGATGTACAAATTAGATTTGCAAGAGACAGAAGCATCATATTGCTAACTTCTGATTGATAATGGAAAAGGCAAGGAAATACCAATAGATGTCCATTATTAGATAGACTGTAAATGCAGAATATACTATGAAAAAGTGTAGACTAGAAGGAATTAGAATTAAAATTACTGGTAGAAACACCCATACTCTCAATTGTGGTAATGTTATTTTAATGGCTGGTGGTTAGAAAGATTTAAAGACTCTCTTGTTAAAGCTGAAAGAAGAATGCAAAAATCTAATATGCTGCTCTGTATTAAAGAAAGAAAGAAAAGAAACAGCAACTAAAATTATGTCAACAGGTAACATCAACCCAATCGAAATAGGTGGTGTTGAAGTAGAAGTTGCAATCTTCCTAGAATCAAAAATTTACAGAAGTGGTGATAATAGCTGTAAAAATAGATGTTCACAGCTTGAGAAAAAAGACTATGACAGTTCTGTATGAAATATTAAAATGCATACTCATCACAGTGACAACAAAAATATGTATTGCCAAGACTGTAGTTTTCTCAGTTATAATATATAGCTAGACCATCAGACAGGATAAATGAAAAAAATATTTGAATTGTGATGCAGATTAATTTTTTTGAGAATAACTTGAATCACAAGCATAACAAATACTAGATGAAAGAAAGTTCTCCTGGACACTAGAAGCACTGTTAAGGAAACTAAAGTTTATATATTTTGCATGCATTACACAAAAGCAATATTTTTTTTGTAAAATATCCTGTTGTAACAATAGGTGTTTGATATAATTTTTTAAATGTACAAGCAGACTAAGTACATTCTAATCTCAAAATAAACTGGTTTATCATTCTACTAAAATGTGCCATATTAGGAATCTACTATATCTACTTTTATCAATCAGAATTAAAGAAGAAAAGCAAGCCTCCGGGAAGTAAAAAAAAAAAATCAAACTGAAAATCTGAACTGATTGCAAAGAACTTTTGAAATTATATTGATAGTTATATATTGCCTACTCCTTAATGCAGTAGAAGGTTAATGTGAAGAAATACAGGAGGACTTTTTTTTTTACAGCTAGAGTTTTTTTTCTTGATTTTTCCCTCCAAACTAAAGGATAAGGATAATAAGAACAAGTGTAATGTTTTTGACTCATTTATTTAATTCAGTTCTCTGTTTATTCAGTTCAGTTCTCCATCCTGTTTTAGAACTGTTTTAAGTTACATTTAGACAGAAATATTGAACATTCAAAAGATTCAAAAGGGTTCACAGCATCACAGTATGTCTGAGCTACATTTGTGTTTTAGATTCTACTCTAGCCAGATAAAAAAGAAATTTGTTATACATAGAAACCCTCACTGCAAATATATAAGCCTTGAACACAAACTTAATAGACAAGTGGGAAAGTCTCATGTGCAGTTATGAAAATTGGTATCCTACAGTTCTTAGTTTTGACCTTCATGATTTTGAAATAGCATAAACAGCTAGAAAGTGTTACACAAATAACCCTTCCACATTTCAAGCACATTACTGAATGGACATATGATCATGCAATGCTATATAGTCACATTGTCTTTTTATAAAGTTATACAAAAGATAAATAGCCTCAAGCAAACCTTTGTGCACCCATACATTTTTAGACTTCTTTTTCTTTGAAAGGACAAATGATAAGACTATTTCTGTTAGCATTTAATCCAGTAAATTTTCACTGAGAGTGAAAAACTTAAATGCATTCCCAGAAAAATCCATGGTAAAATTATTTTATAACCCTATTATTTTCACTAGTACACTTATCACCCATAGTCTCCACTAGTTACAAATGTAATGGAAAGGGAAAATATAGAATGTAAATTCCAATGGCAGATATATTGGGGCCATGTAGGCACATGTTTCCATCATATATTTGTTTAATGAGTGGTGGCATTTGAGTGAGTTTATTATTTATGCTGCTTTGCAAACATAGAAATAAAAGTTGTCATTGTGTTTCATTATGAAGAGCATTATTGAAATACCTTAAATTTAATTATAAGTACAAATTAGTAATTTTACTGCTGAATAGTCTCTTTTTTCCAGTTTTCCAAGAAAATTCTTAGGTGTAATATGGTAACAAATAACCACAAGAGTTTACATGGTTTTGTTTTCATGCTTGGGATCATGAAGACATTTATTTCCAATTCATTTTAGAAGCACATATGAAGACTTCAAACTAGGAATCTGGCAGCTCAATAAGCTACAAAGTAATTGGTTAAGAAATGAGAAATATGATTTTTTTCCCCATAGTCATTGTGCATTTCCCCAAAATCTTAGACAGCGTTGCAGTTCCAATATACAGTATATTGAGGGCACCAGTTTGAATAGCTTGCCCTAAAGATGTGTGTGTGTGTGTGTGTGTGTGTGTGTGTATACATATGTTTATGTATATATGTATATATACACGTATCTGTATCTGTATGTATATTTAAATAGTTGTATTTCATCAAATTCTTGAATTTGAATTTTTAAAGGAAGCTAGCTCAAAACTGATATTATTATAAAACAAGTTAGCTTTTGCCCGTCTGTTTATCTGAATATATCTGTATGTATGTGTTGTGTTTGTTCATGCACACTCTTTATTTTCTCTTTTTTAAAAACAAGCAGCTTGTATTTTCCAATCTCATCACTATTTCAGATAAATGTAAAAATAATTAGTGTAGCAAATATTAAATCTTTTAAAGGCTCGCACTAAATTAAGTAAAGCACTGCTTATGTGCAGCTAAGACTACAGTCTGAAGGAAGAAATTTCCTCCACACAATAGAGATTAAATACACTGTGTGCATACTGTATTCTTTTGCTCAGTCCTCAGCATTCCAAATAGGAGCTCTGCTAGTTTTTATCTTGAGCAGCTTTTTCTTGATGATTTTCATGCCTGCTTTTACCTACCCAAGTGGCAGTGACACCAGCTTTCACCGAAGCCTTATTACCCTTAAAAGAGCAATTTGGTTGGTTGCACGGCTATTAGGATCAGACAGTGAGGCTTAAAGCTGTCAGTGCAACTGCTTCTCATCTGTTCTTTATCCCTTCTCTCTGTCTGTCTTTCACCCTCCACAATCATGACATCTTTTCTCTTTTCTATTGGACATTGGCATTAATGTTTTTATCATTCTCAATCGCACTCACAGTGAAAGCTGAGGAATCTATTTTCGCCGAAGCCAAAGTGAGAAGCGAGAAATTCTTTTACAGCTCTTCTAGAAGCAGCAGTGCTGCCTGCACATTGTGGATGGGAGATGCTGGATCAGAGGAAAACGTGGCATTCTTCAGGGCTACATCACTAGATGTTACCTCAGAATGGCAAAGCCTTTCCTTCTGCTGCTTTTTACCTGATTAATATTCTTTTCCAACCAAATGGAAAATGGAGAAAATAAGGGGGGAAGTGTAAGGGGGCAAAACTGTGGAAAATAACTTGTGGAAATGCTATCATCAGAAAGACAGAGGGAAAATACAGTGCTTGAACTTCTTTTTATTTTGATGTTGCTCTTCTCCGAATCAACTCTTACCAAGCTAAGCAGGACCAAGGGCAAGCACTGGAAGGGGGGTAAGTGATAAAAAGTTTCATAAGGGTTGCCTTTGAAAATCTTGAATGGCATTATCTGTCACAGTAGTAATAAATATGCTTGCTTAAAGGTTTTCATTTCCCTCTGTACTTCAATATAATTAAGTAGAACTGAATTGCCTGGGTGTTTTAATGTGTAAAGCTTTGGTTTTTAAATGGAGATTATGAATTTAAATAATAACAAACATGCAGGGGGATCATTGGAAGGTTCCATATATCAGTCTACATATATATATATATGGAGACTGAGAAGCTAAAAGATCATGCGAAGGGATGCAGATGTAGTTGTGTTATCTTTCAGGGCACTATCACTCCTGAGGCTGACCTGTTTTGTTCCAAGGAAAAGATAGAGCACTTCAGCCTGCTTAACAGATAACATTGTTAGTACATATTATGAAAATATTAGACAGATATTTTTGAGAATATGACTCTTAAAGAAATGCAGCACCAGCATTACTGACAGGCTGATGGACTGTATCAATGTTGATGTGTTAATAAAGATAAATTGCATTAACTTCATTGAATTTCTTTTTGCTGTGCTAACAGAAAGATACTTACAGCTTTTGAGAACTGTTTTTCTTCCTTGCTTATAAACTTGGACAAGTAGTTATGATACGCAAGCTCTGTAGATTTCACCAAATATAATCTTTTATGTAAATTTTAATTTGCTTTTCAGAAGGAAGATATTTATGGAAAAGCATGTTGGAAATAGAAATAAGTGACATTGAAGTATGGCTGTGAATGTTAATTCTATAATACCAATACTTTGGAAAATGTGCTTGTGTTAAATGTTTGACAGCATTTTTTTAACTTCACAACTGTTCTCTTCGTAATTGTTTCCTTATATTGTTGATTGGATGCACCACATGACTTATGTTTCTCCTAAGTTGATTTCTGCTTTAATAGCACTTTCCATTTTCCTCTTCTGTCAGTATTGTGATCTGAGGTTAAAGAGTAACATCAACATTAAGAAGTTTTAATAATTCATCACAATATCTCAGCAGGAGACTCCTATTCCACCCTGCTTCCTCCTCCCTTCCCTTTCATCACATGAAAGACTTTACAAACCATCCACGTGCTGTACCTTCAAGGGAATTGTTTCAGCAGGAAATTAGCCTGAACTGTGTAAAAGCATAAAGTAGCCAAAAGATTATGGATCTCTGTCCTTTCTTCTTTATGCTAGCAAAATTATGTTCAGCTTGTGATAGATTCTCCAATACCATAACTTTATATACATTGGGTGCTTATGCACATGTACCTACTGAGTTCCTATTTGCTGTTATCCAGCAGGAAGTAGAGAAAGAAAGGTATGTGTATGTTTGTGTGTGTGTGTGTGTGTGTATGCATGTGTATATTTGCAACAACAACAACACACACACATGTACAATACAAGTAATTGTTGGGTCATATAGTAGTTTATGCCAAATTATGTTACACAGCAGATAATTGTTCTGCCTTCTTATAGACATCCATACAAACATGGCATCTCCGGATTTTAATGTTTATTTATTGATGAAACAATAAATTATTGCTTGATGCTTATAGTTAGGTATGAAACATTATGTATGTGTTTTTCCATAGTTTATAAGGTCTTTCTTGTTGTCAGCCTTTGATTATTTCAATATGAAAAGATTGTACATATTTGTTGTGATGCATGATAATGACAAATTTTGTCTGAGATAAATCCCATGATAAAGAAATTAATTGGATTCCTTCCTTCCTTCCTTCCTTCC
>AZIM01004926.1:7223-18271 GCA_000516915.1 Ophiophagus hannah | reverse complement strand
TTTGGAAGCCATATTCCACACTGCCACATAGCCTGAGAAAGTGGGAGGCGGTTGATTTCAATTGAGTAGTTCTAAGTGACAAAATAAAATTCTTTTCTTAGTTCAAGGTTATTAAGTGTGGCACAGCAGAGAAAAAGGATCTTACACTGGGACAGATCGTGATTGGTCCATGTGATGTGATGATGGGAGAAAAGAGGATGGATTGTAGTTTGGGACATTGTGGGAAGTCTGGGAAACTTTTAGTTTTGAGATTCCACAGATGCGTCAGATGCTATTCTAATAAAGGTACTTTTGAGATTATGCTTGTCTCAGAGTTACTTAATTGGAATGGACGTTTGCTGGAATGCTGACAGGCGCATGACTAAACACCGAAGGTGCACAGAACGCTGTTACCTTCCCACCAAAGGTAGTCCCTGTTTTTCTACTCGCATTTTTATATGCTTTCAAACTGCTAGGTTGGCAGAAGCTGAGTTACGCTACGCTAGGAATTCGAACCGCCGAACTGCCGAAGTTTCTGATGGACAAGCTCAGTCTTATTTTAATTCTATTCTATATTATTCCATCATACATAATAATATTATTCCATCATATAAAATCTATATAATTCTATATTATATTCCATCTAATTCTATATTCTATATTTGTTTTTATTGATAGTACTGACAGTTTGTTCTCTAAAAGTCTTCTCAAATATGATTAAAACTTTGGAGGATGCTAAAGCACTAGAAAAAACAAAGAACATAACCAATATTTTACATTTGTTTTATATTACTGTCTTAGTAAAATCTATCTGTAAGTTGATGCATGCTGAATGTGATCATTCTGAGATGCATCAAAAGTTTGCAATCACAGCAATCTAATTTTGCTCGAATAAGTTCTTAGAATCATTGATATATTGCATGTAAATGGAAATACCAAGTGCCTTGCACTTGTCAGTGAAAAAGTGCTTCAAGCTTCTTAACAAATGGAACTGTTATCTATATTTGGAAGCTTCATGACATATTAAAGTAGTTTATGAGGCACAATTTGTTTTGGTGGTCTGTTCTGATTTATGACATGCTATCTGCCACTGTTTCATCTGCGGTGGAATTTCTGTAATAAATGTTAGTAGCTGGACAGTGCTAAATGTGTTCTGTCTAAATCATTCCTTACTTATAACAAGTTTCAGTGTATATGAATCAAAGGTTGTTTATAGGTGCTGTCAGATTAATTCATCATTTGAAGCAGTTCTATCACTTCAAATGAAAAATCAGAGACTTGTACCTCAGAGTGTTTAATATTCAAGCTAATATATATTTTTACTTTTAAAATTATCATCATTTTAATTGTAATGAATACAATATGTTTAATACCCACTAATAATGTCTACAATCATTTAAAAAAGCAAATATGTTAAGACTAGACTTTTAGAGGAATAAGGAATATAATTTCTTCTATTTAAAATATTTTATATAAAAATATAGCTTAAAGATATGAGTGATACTGTGTTCCCTTTCCTGAACATGTTTTCTGTTCCCTTTCCTGATCAAAATGCACAGTAGCAGGACAAAGTCATGAATCTACAGGGAGTGAAAAAGTAGATATGACAACTGTATCTGGCATCATTGTTATCTGCCTTTCCAAACATGCAGGCCACAATTTTCATAAATATCAATAAGCTTTCTCAGAACCACAGTTAACTATAATAGAACTTGATAATCAAAAGCTTAACCCTCATTAACAGTGATCATGATCAAAGTGAGATAAGTATTAAATTATATGGAAATGCGAGCTTTATTTCTGTAAGATTTGAACACTATTTGTAAATTGATGTCCTTCAAACCAGAATATAAGACTATGAGAAGCTGAAATGCAAAGCTTCTTTCCCACATTTGAGATTGGGATTTATTTACTATCTCATCACTAAATAATCTCCTCTCAATCTGTTTGAAACTTCAGAAAACGTAAACTATGTTTTCATTCCTAAAGAAGTTTTTAGATCTGCATCACAAGGAATTAAAAAAGAAAGAAAAAATAGTAATAATTTCCCAAAACATGTAATAGCTGATATTTTTCTAAGGCTATATACAGTATATTGGTCCTGCAGGATTTTTCTCATTACTAATTATTTCTTTTTTCCTTTTTCTAGACTTTTAGACCATTTTGATTTTTCTAGAAAACCTGTGAACTTTCTTTACCCAGAGGCCAATGTTGAGGGTAAAGATGAGATTGGACTTCAGTACTTTAGAAGAACCATATTCTAATAATGACAATAAAAATAAATAACAATGTGTAGGTGGATCAAAAAGTTGCTATGACTACATTTTGTTCATCAGATGCCATGATAACAATTTTTTTTCCAAATGCAAATTCTTTTCTTACTACTCAGAATTCCCATATACCAAATATCAATTGTAACATGGCTTAGTATGTCATATTGAATCCCAATTGTTAGAATTATAAATCATAATTTATATTCTGTCTTGTTTAAAATATTTTAAAATCTTGTCATGAGTATGAATTCAATTTTTCTGTAAATTTAAATGGAATGAATGCCATCTCAGTCACACTATAGAAATTTTTTTATTTTTTTCATAGTCATTTCTGGTTCTTGTGTTTGACTTATTACACACACACACCAGAATTTCTTTAACCTTTTACTCGTCTCAGAAATTTTCCCATTGGTCTTTCTCCTACAGTCTCTCTCATAAATCTGCAAATATTTGTCTTGCTTCCTCACCCTATCCTCTTTAATATTTACTTAGATATTCTATGCCAAATATAGTTCTTTTCTGCAAAAAGATTTCAAAATCTGAGTAACCTAGGTCAACAGGAAAGATGTAAAATAAATTATACAGGACTCTAAGTAATAACTCAGTATTAAATACAATTTTCATATTTTCATATTCCTTTGTCAAAAAAGAAGTTACAAAGAGTAGGTTATGGCTCATAAGATCTGATTTGTTGTTGAAATTGTATGAAGTTCTTTGATTTATTTTAACAGTCAAGTGGCTCATGGCCACCTAGTAACGTGGTGCCAATTGTCATGCATACATCACAGCTGCATCTGATGGCATAATTAGGAAGCAACTTCATCACAATTTCATAAACCAAATCCTAGTGCTATGAAGAGACTAGAAGATTTTAAGAAACTAACATATTCATAAAATTATTTTAATTATTTGTTTATGTTTACATTAATATATAAATTTATTAAGTAGAATTTATTCATTTATATGCCACCCAACTCCCATCTTGAAAGAGTAAGAAAATAAATATAGGTATTATTATTTTACTTTACTTCCAGGTTTCCAACAGTTTTCTTTTGAACATAGAAGATACAGCCCTGCTGTCTCAAATACTATATAGAAGCCTATGTTACTTAGAAACCTTAGTATCTAAGTTTCTCTCATTTTATATGGCTGCTATTCATGAGCACACTACATAGCCATTTTGCTTACAAATGCTTCTGTTGGTCTTAAGGATGCTTCAGAGGAAAATAGTTTTATTCTATCTGGCCACTCCTTATTTCCAGTTTGGGCAACTTTCAGTAAAGGACTGACTGTGCCTCAGGAACAGTTATTCTTTTTATGAATTATGGGCATCCGGTTGCTATCTTTCTTTCCGTAACCTTCACACAATTGCACTGTGCAAATGTTCTCCTTTGCTTCTATCTGACCGTTTTTCAAGTAGGTTAATAGAGCTGTGGTAACAATATACCAAGCCATATTTCTTTCAACCAACAACTTTTCTACCATAGGACATTTCACAGTATTTAGCGAGGAAGAAAAATCTATACTAACAATATTGACTTTGGAAATCTGACAATGACAAATAGCACCTGAGAAGAATGCACATCCCTTCCTTTTATCCACTTTTGCACCCAATTGTACAAGAGCAGTCCTTGTTTGTTTCAAATCACTTAAATTATTTTACTACAAGCATGCTGTTGCTACTGAGTTATGTACATTTACTTTTGAACAAAACAAGTTAAACACACACATATACATATACATATACATATNACATATACATATACATACATACATATATATCAGAAGAAATAAAAAAGAGCTTAAAAAAGGAATAAAATATGAGAAGGATTCAGAATTATGTGTGATACTGTCATTGAAATCATTTTAGTTAATCCCCTTTCCTGCAACTTGAGACATTCTTTACTAAAACATTAGTTAATAGTCTTAAATATATTCTTTTGCTGTGAGGGTGTTTGTTTTAAAAAGAAGACTACAGGTAATTTCTTGAACAATTATGAATGTATGTTGATTTTCCTTCTTTCTTGAATTCTGTTCTTTTTGTGTGATCATCACAATTAAAGCATTACATTATTTTTTACAAAGCTAATGTCCTTAGATTTTCTTCTTACTTTAATTGGAAATCACAATGATTTTGGTATATGACAATGAGACACTAAGAGATACACAGGTTTATTCCTTTTCCATTGCTACCACTCATCCTTTTCCTTTTTCTGCCACAATTTCCAGTTCAGACACTTTTCGCTTTATCAAATAAGGGGAAGATCCTTAAAAGGAACATTGGCAATTTCTTTGCTGTGTATTCTTCTTCATCCAACACAAGTTTGCCCTTTCAGGCAATCTACAATGGATCATTAAACAACCCGGAATGAAGACTTCAGGCTCACAATATGCTAACTCCTATTGGCTCCCTGTTGCAGGTACACTCTTCCATTTCACAACACTGGATGCTGTGACTCTATTATTTTGTCTTGGCTATAAGAGAGATCAGATACCTAGCTTTCATAAACTTTTTTTTCTCTTTGAATGTGACTATTGGTCTCCTGGAGATTAGTATACTACAAAAGAAGATGATATAATTCAAACCCTAAACTGCCCTGTTTAAAGTATAGCTCTATTGATATCCTGATAGTTCATCTTATTTCAGATTTAAATGGATTGCGAGTTCATTTAACAGGGACATATAAATCTAAGGGCTATGATGTTTTACTTAATTATATTGCCTGAGGGGAAAAGTTGATGTAACATTTTATATGGTGATGACATTGTCATAGACTATTGAGCCAAATCTTAACTTTAAAAAAAGTTAAAGTTAGATCTTAACTTTGTTCTATCAATATATTGTATTTTTATATGCATGACTTTTAGGAAAACAGAAGTTTGTTCTTGCAGTATTACACTACACCATTACTGAGAATGAGAAAGACTTGTAGGGAATGGGCAGAGATTAAGAGGCACTGAGGAAAGAACTGGAACAAAGTCAGAGTCAGCATGCCAGGACTATGTCCTCCTCTTCTCTTTAGTGAGCTGCATGCAAGTTCTAACTCATGTTCCTAGTATGCCATACAGTCTAACCTACTGAATCTGCAACATCCTTCAAGATTACTGCAGGAGCTTCTCCAGGAAGCCAGTCTAGACTGAGCACAAAACATCCTGAGGCAGTAGTGTCCCAAAGGCCCAATTGTGACAAATGCTTTGCAAACAATTCACTGTCTGGGAGCAGTATAAGCTGCTGAGAAGTCCAAGAAGACTTTCCAAATTCCTTTTCTAATGCAAACTGGTAGTAGAAAAGCTCTTCAGGGATTGTATCTCCAACTTGAATTGATAGTGGGTAGCAACATAAATAAGATGCATTTTAAGTAACACTACAGAAAAAATTATGTAATCCATATAACATCATATCTATGATAATGCAAGATCTTTAATTGTAGATCTGTTTAAACTAGTGAATAAGAAGAGTGAAAACTGTTGTTATTGGCCATATGCTTTTTGAAATATTATCTCTACACATTTTAACATTTACCATTACAACATAATTACTGCTTAAAAGCAATGGCAGCATGAAGTTCAGTGCTATATGCGTTCATCTTAACATCCTAATAGCATGCATATATTTTAATTTAATCTGATATGTAATTATCTTGATGTAGATATTTATATTTACATTTTTTAGTGTAATGGTGTCAGAAAAAGCAGGTTATTATAGCAGTTAAGCAAATGTATCATTTAATGTTTATAACTAGGTCATCGGTTGAATTTCAAATATGTCATTGAACAAAGTTCAATTTTCATATTCTGATAATATTAAGGAATGAAAGGGATTTTTAAGCTCTCAATTTCAAAATAAAAGATTCATAACATAATAAGCACTGAAGTTTTATACGTATATTCATTTTCTGACCAGACAGGCAAAATACCACCTAAACACTTTTTCCAATCATTTTGCATATTTTTTTTCATTCAGAATCTTTTTAAAAAGTTATTTGCAGCTTTCTCTTTGATGCATTTTTTTTCTTGAAATGTAGCTAAGTTTTGGTTGGCTATTGTAAAATTTGGCCTAATTTGGCTACATTGATTTATAATTATTAAGTTTTACTCCCACTTTTATTTCCTGTTTCAGAAATTGGGTTTTTTTGCAATCAATATAATAATGCTTAGCATTATTTAATATGACTTTCATAATATTCTTTATGTAGATTCATTTTGAAATGGATCAGTATGGGATTATCAATTAATAAATATAAAGTTGATATGGACTAGAAATAAAATAATACATATACCTATCACTCTGTATGATGGATTCAGTTATACAAACGATATAAGCATATATCTGGATCTGATGTAACTGATAGGCCTAAGAATTCTTGATGTTAAAGGAGCCAGATATTTTGGTAAAATATGTATTATAAGGATTATGTAAGAAGATTGTAAGAAGATCAAACCCCCCCCCCCATACACACATATATATCATATTAATATGCCCCTTGCTTTTATGAACTACAGATAGTAAAACAAAAGACTGCTTAAGCCTTTATACACCCAAGCTAATGCTAACAAAGCACTTATTTACACAGGAGAAATTGGCAAATATCAGCAAGTTATCTAAATAAGAGAATCCCCTTACTACCCTGTGAGAGTAACTCCCAAAAGGTAGACTGAGTTTATGCACTTCCTGGGGACAAAGGAGGATTTTTCTGTAAAGGTAACCACTTTTAAAACTAATCTTATAACTACCTTCAATTGATAAAGACTGTTGAATAAACTTGGCTTCTGCTCCAAGCAATTTACCCTGAGTGTTCTTTGGAAAACTTGGTCTGGACTTGAACCAGAATTTTCTTCTAACAGTTATCAAGCTGCTAACTGGAGTAAACATTTTATTAGGCACATATGTCACTCTGACCATTATTAACTCTGAATTGACTTCATCATCTATGATATCATAGATAACAAAAAGTGCAAACATTTCAATAATCCATATATAAAACACCATTTTTTTTTCAAAATTGAAGGGCATTTCTAAATTCTGAATATATAAAAATACTTGAATAAGGCAATGTATTCTGTTAACAATTTGAATTGTGAAACGCTTTTTCATGCAAAATAATATTAACCTTGAAGAACCATACTATTTTTAAGAGTAAATAAATCTTATATTCAAAATGTACTCCAGTGCATATGTGAATATAATCCTTCAATTAAAAAGTCCATAAATAGGTATTTACAGAACAGATTGTAACAGCCTCCAGGGGAGTAATTTGGCTTTCAAAGTCAATTCCTGTCTGCATGAATGAGTGTTTTAATTTCTTACATGTACATTCACATGAATACAAACCATGTTTGAACAGTGTAATCAGCATTATGATCAGCAACACATATACAGTTAAAATATAAGCAAAAATTGTGCAAAGGGTCCATATTTTTAAACTAGAAATCATCAACTTTGAAATATTTAAGAAATTAATTCTGAGAAGGAGAATAAATTATAAGGAAAAGAGTATGTCTTAACATAAGATCAGTATATTTCTCTAAATACTATTCATCTGTTATTAATCAGAACAAAGATTGGTGTACTGCTTCTCATCTCTAAAATTATATGTTAGTTTTTCAACTCTTTAGAATTCTTTAAAACTAAGTACAGCAATTTCCTTATTCAAAACCTAATAAGTTGTTTTTAAAATTAGGTAACCAGGATTAGAATTAAGTTTATCTTGCTTGGTACAAATTACACCCTTTAAAATGATTTTTAAAAAGCATGCACGTTTCCATCTTCAACTGGAATACTGCTGATCTGTCCTTTCATATCTTGTCCAACAAATATGTATTATTATTACTTTATTAGGTTCATCAGATATGGTAAAAGCAATTAAAAGGGTCATGGATGTCTGTCAAAGTGTAATTGCACCATTTGATACTTAGAAAATTCTATAGATGACAGCTAGACAGCTATTTATTTTTGCTAGGCAGAACAAGGGCACAGCATGCAAAGATGAAGAAATACTCTGAATATTATCCTAATAACAGTATGCATTTTCCCTGCTATTTTTTCTAGTTTCCCACAGGGATGTGGGTCTTTTTACGTGAGTTACTATAACCTTGGGGAAATTGCATACAACTCTCTACGTAAAAATATTTTCTTATGTTTAAAAGTCTATGAGTCTTGTAAAACAACAGTTCTTTTTCTGTGTATTCTTCTGCTAGAGAATATGTGGTATGAAGATATTTTATTTACCCTACTGAGGACCACATGTTAAATATATAACATTTTTCTTAATGAAATTTTTGACGAGATAAAAACAGCACAAATATTAGAAAAGAAACAAAGAAAAAGAATAGTGAATGAGAAAGAAAATATAACAAAATAAAATAGAAATGAAAAGAAAAAGAAAAAGAAAAAAATCTAAACAAGTATCTTTCAATCTTTTTGACAGTGGCTATAATGCGTTTATGTTTCATCCTCTCTAAGATTACATTATAATTTCCTTCTTTTCATAACTTGCCTAAGAGATGTGATGGTGCAGTGGTTAGAATGCAGTACTGCAGAGTTAACACACTGCCCACTCCAGAACTTCAATTCTGAGTGGCTCAAGTTTGACTCAGCCTTCTATCCTTCTGAGGTTGGTAAAATGAGGACCCAGATTATGGGGGGAAATATGCTGATTCTGTAAACCACTTAGAGAGGGTTATAAAGCACTGTGAAGAGATATACAGTATAAGTCTAAGTGCTATTGCTATTGATACCTTCACTAATCTTTATACTCACAAATAAATTCATTTCCCTCCTCTTTTTTCATCAAAAACTCATTGGGGTTTCCAGTTAATTTTACTTCTCTGCTACTTCTGTGATCTTTACCAACCATTCTTCCATTGTGTATATTTCAGAATCTTTCAATCTTTTTGGTACATAATCTTCTCACACAGTAATCGTATTTAACATGATCTTCCACCTCTCTTTTCTATCCATTAATGCCAGCAAGGAAAATTCTGGTTTGAATTTTTTTTTTAATAATAATTTTATTATTTTTTCCAAGAATTCTGGTTTGAATATTATATGTATCTGAACTTGAATTTTCTGGGTATAAGTCAATCAGGATGATAAAAATGACCCTTCATGTTATCCACATTTCCAACATATTTGAAGTACCATTCTAGACATTTTTCCTGGACATCTATATCAATGGTTTATCATTTAATAAAAAGTGAGTCATAAGACTTAATAATGAAATATAATATAAATTTGTCAATTTTAATAGTTTTAACCACGTATTTTCCACTGTTTAATCAGCATATTATATAGAAGATTCTTAGCTGGATTTATCATATCGTCTTTTACTTGTTCCTGTTTCAAATTTCAATTAAAGGTTATAAATTTTGACATATTCATCATATTCATTATTTGTATGTAGTTCAACTTCAAATGCTACCTTCTGCTGGTCAAATACAAATGTCCTATTTTCTATTTTGAATAGTTCTCTTAACTGTGCATTCAAAATCCATTAAAAACTATATTGTGAGTTGATCTCAAAGCACCCCTTGTCAAGTAATATTCTAATATTATTCTGAATTGTAATTTATTCAATTCCATTTTGGGTTGCTTTTGTTAAATTTTAGTGGTGTTTTGTTTTTGGAACTCAGCATTTTGATATGGCCAAAGGGCTAATCAATAAAGATTAATGAAAATGTACTGTATATCAAAATTATACACATATCTCAGAAGGAGATAGCAGGAATAACACATACATTGAACTTTTACTGACTAGTAATTTAAACATTTTTCTTAACTTTGTAGAGTGCTGAAAGTATCCAATTAATTGCAGAGAAAATTTACTTTTATACAGATTAGGTTCAGAGAATAATCTGCATTTGCTTTCAAATACTTCCATTTACATTAGGAAACCTGGTTTGTGAAAATAAAATGTTAAAGATATGTAAAACCTTTTTGAAAAGATGCAGAAAATTAATAAAATTTATGTAAGGCTATTGTAATGGGACTGGGTGAAAAGATGCTGTCAAGGGAATGGTCAGAGCGTAGTCCACAGCTAGATGGTAAAATCTATAAAGAAGACGAGGGAGATTGTACTTTCTTGCTTGCAAGATTAATGTTGGCATCACAGGGTAAACTGGATAGGATCACAATCAGATGAATTAATTCTACTTTTTTGTAAAGTTATACTGACAGAATCTTGTGGACTATCAGCCTCAGGAAAAATAAAGGCAGGGATCACATGAGGTGGGGTCAAATACTGACATCACTTGAGCAGCTGGAAAAGTTAGATGGTGGTAGCATCAAGCCTCTCAGCAGCCACCACCCCACACACATCCCACAAATAAGACCAATGAGACCAAGCAAGGGAGTTTTTTTATAGTTGCAGTCTATTTAAGAAGTAGCTATGACCCATGTTCTTTTTGCTGGAAATTCCAGCTCTTGTATGACATCTCTTTATAAGAAACCTTGGAACTAACCTTGGAACTGGCTAATGACTCTGGCTTGGCTGTCTGAATCTTGGACCAAGTTTGGACTATTTTTTTTCATGTTCCAATTAAAAAAGCAAATCATTCAGATAAGTGTATGAGACTATGTTTTGGTTTGCATGCTGGACTGTTATTATTTCTTGACCTTGAGGAGATGGAGACATACTATAGCAAGTATATGCGAGTTAGTAATTGAAATTTGAAACAGGACAGAGCCTACAATCATCTAGACAAAATACTGTGATCTAGAAGAATCAAGAGATTAAGTCCTCACACAGGCAGCAAATATTTTTACTAACGGTTCTGTGGGCATGGCTAGGTGGGCAT
>AZIM01004924.1:23536-37623 GCA_000516915.1 Ophiophagus hannah | reverse complement strand
GGGAATGCAGTCATGCACATAAAGAGTATAGAGTAAGGGATTCAACATGCAATTCTGTGGTGTACCAGTGTTAAGAATAAGAGCTGAAGAGATATGATTACCCAATCTGATCCTCTGAGAGTGGCCAGACAGGAAATCCATAATCCAAAGGCAGATTGAATAAGAAAATCCAAGGTCCAGAAGTTTAGACAGTAGTCTATGTGCAGAGCTAAAACCTACCAAAAGTATCCTCACATAGCCCCACCCCCTGCTATGTGTCAAGGACTACCTGTATTAAAAAGCCAGTAAAAAGCCTAAAGGAAAACATATTGGCATTTTTTCAATCAGGATTTCTCATAATAGCTATTGTTAAAAGGTCAGTAAAATGATTGTTTATTACTGTATTAATAGGAATGAGGGTAGTATAGTTAGAATTGTTCTGAACTATCATGACAGTTTATAAATCCTTGCAACTTTTCAAGGCTGTATAGTAGCTCAGATAAAGAAAATAAAAATAATATTGAGAAGATTTCTGTCATTTTCCTGTTCCTTTTTAATACTGATCAGTTAGCTATATTTTTATTAAAAAACCAACTGCCTTGAAAGAGGAATTCCTGGAGAAATATTCTCAACCAAGGCTCAGTGAGAGAAAGGGTGAAACAAGAATTCCTGACAGTAGGAAAATTGGACAGCTGAAAAGTTCAACTTTTCCAAGCATTTAAAGAAACAACAATAACTCACAGCTGAGCCATCAACAAAGTAACTCAACTCTCAAATTCTACCATGTTGTAAGACCTCAAAGGTCGGGAGCTACTTTCAAACTGATGAAAATTCTTATGTGGGGGTGTCTTAAGCTGATCTTGAAGGAGCTGCCTCCTATATTTCTTGTGCTGCTAATCTGTCTCTAGCTGTCTGGGAACAAATTGGCATTTCATTAATGAATTCTGTTTTAGGTATAATCTTTGTCCAGTTTATTTTCCTATAAACTGCTGCTGTGTATAGTAACTGCTTCTCAAGAATGGAATCCCATCTGGGATATCAATCTTGCTCTATTCTTTGTGAAAAAATGTGTTGGCCACAACTTTGCTTGTACCAAAATGGCAATATGGGCTTTCACCCAGAGATTACTGCTTGGAATGCCACCAGAAAGGAGAAGCAGAAACAAAACTTCCACCAGCAAACATTGGAACAGAACAAAAATAATTATTTGGCTCCTTATCATGCCAAAGAGGTGTAGGAATGTTGGGTTTCTTGTTAGGAGGGTGATTAACCAGATATGCCAATCTGCTCCCAGTAACTTACTGAAAAATCTGGAAAATATGCTCCAAGATGAAGCTGAAAAATATTTGTTGTCAAAATTAATAAAATTAGCACTTTCTGCTAGATACTGCTTATGTAAGAACCAAAGAAAGTAATATCAATTGAAAAGCAGATATTTTTTTTAAAAATGCAACCAGATGGGACTTGACAAAACAAATAACTCTTAGAAGAGAAAGAACATGTTGCTTTTCTATGTAAAACTACTGTAATGCTATGTAGAACTAACAGATAGCATTTGAATGGTGAGTTCCTGATCCAAGCTCTTTACACAAAGAACTCTTTTGGTTGGACATCATTTGAGAGAGCAAGAACTGTGACTGTCATTGTGATGTGCTTTTTTAAAAGTACCAGTCTGAGTGGTCTCCCTCTCCCTCCCTCCCTCTCTCTGTAGGAGATTGGAGGGCATCACAGACACATGTGGAATTAAACAAGACTAAGCAAATGGGGCAGGGGGAGGATAAGAATGCAACATGCTTATGCATTTAATTCTGAGTATTCAGAAAGAATGAAACTGAGTTATATGACCTTTGTATTGAGGATTCAGTTAGTAAAGGAATGTGCTGGTTACACTAAATCATTTATAACATGATAAAATATGAAATAAAGAAATATAAAAATAATTGCAGAAGAACCTTCAAAATATTCAACAGATATCAAATTTAGGTCCAAATGAATGTACACTGACCACACACATAAACAAACACCAACTCACTCTCTCTTACACTATATACACAGTATTCAAAATGCTGTGTTCTGAGTTAGTTGTTGCTTCCTATTGTTCCCTCTCTTGAATTGATGTAATTCCACTGAAATTCTATCATTGTCTCTGGCTTCTGAAAAGTAATTTTTATGCTCTGAACTACATTTTATTAAGAAATAGTTATGTCCTATTAAAAATACTGGTACTATGATGTGTCAATTATTATTAGCATACTAAAAGGCTGGCATTTTTACATGTAAATTATTTCAGCCACTCCTTTGAATAAAGTTGTAGTTCTTGTCATATGGTTTTTGAGAGGATGTGTTGGAATTTCAAAAGGAATAAACAAAGATAATTAAAACAGGACATGAAATGCTTTCGTCAGCTTGGCTATGCAGAAGTACATGTTTAAGAAACAATATAATTGCTGGAATAATTATGTATCCATAAGTGAAGCCCCAGGCAATTCCACACTACAGCTTAAGCGACTTGCCTCCTATGTTGCTACTATTTTTTTTTTCATATGTCAACTTCAGAAATTTCAGTTCATTTGGAGTGGGCTGGCAAAGGTGGCGGGCTGTGTCAATCTGGTCTGACTCAAGACCCAGTTGGCTATTTATCTGCTTCTTGTTCTTTCCATTCCTGAAGGGATGATAAATTCACTGGCTGACTCTCGGGTGGATTGGCCTACTAGAGTCTGCCTTTCATTTGAGGGGTTGTTCCCTCACCAATTTTGCACTCAAGAAGTGATGAGTGGCCCCAATTTGCAGTGGGCCAGTGAGAAAATACAATCATATCCACCAAATTATTTTTTTCATGGTGCAGAATAGAGGAAGGATCACCTTAGAGTTCTACTTTCCATCTCTATTCTATAGATAAAAGAAATACTTTCAGAATTATCAATAATGAAATAATATTTGGGGTTGTCCATAATAATTACCTATCATATTGTTTCCAGGGGCTCAAAGTGTCTTTTGATATATAGCTAAGGTAAACTATTTCCTGTTGTTTCCTGTTTCTTTCTCCACTGTTAAATGACTTTAATGCTTGCTGATATTTAATGAATAAACATCAAACTATTTTATTGTTGTTGTTGACTGTATATATTTGGTGTGATCTGACTATAGGGTTATATGTTGGGCGGAAACTAAACTAGGAATTATCCATAGTAATTTTCCAACAGTATCTAGTCACCTAAAATAGTAACTTTTGATAGCTTAATCCTCTCTATCCTTCACTGCCACTCAGTACCAGCTTTCCAAATGTTTCAGTTACATTTTTTGGAGAAATGTAGTTATGTTTTTAAAGAATGGTGAGGGGACATTGAATATGCTCCTTTCTAAAGAAAGATTCCCCTATATGGCTAATTAGCAGCTTGTGAGGCAGACAATATTACCAATTTCCACCAGATAAAAATTTGAAGAATGTAATTGTGATGGGTTTATCAGTCTGCTAATTCAAAATGTGCCTATGTCAAAGCAATAGATTTTAGATTTGACCCTTCACAATCAAGTGTGATAACCCTGCTCATTGTACAATACAACATTATCTGACTAAGTTTTTTTAAAAAAAACATAGTTAACAAATTAAATTTCACAACATCAGTTATGATAGTGGTAATGTTTCATGTAGGTAGTTATGGAATGTCTCAACAGCTGGCGCCAGTTTCATTCTGAATGGCTTTCCAAAAGTAGCATCTGCGAGGAGTTTGTGTTTTTAGTGATGGAAAGGAAATGAGGCTTTGTTAAACTCTGGACTTGGAATGCTTTCCTTAACTTGCTGGTCTCCAGAGTAAGAGTACTTCAGAATTGGGAGTAATCCTAGCCACCATACACAAATGCTGGGTTTTCATGACTGGAGACTTTAATATATGGCAGGTGTGAATTTGGTAAAGACAGGAAAACACAACCCCATCCTCTTTCTAGTTCAGAACATACATTTTGCCATTTTTATGATGTTGACTCATTTTCTTCTAAAGGCATCTTGATTGTTAGGAAAACAGACACAGCTGCAGTACTTAAGCTGAAACACTTAATAATACAAATTTAGAACATTTAAAATATGAGATCTTGTTCTTGAAATTATTGATGCTAAGATATGTCAAATGTTACCCAATAAGAATAAATCATTTCCCTGTAACAGAGGTGTGCAACTTGTGGCTCAGGAGCCACATGCGGCTCTATCAGCCCTCTGCTGGGGCTCTCTGTTGGCTGATGCCACCACTGACTGGCCACAGCCACCCAGTCACACCGATTGTTAAATTATTGGCTCCTGGTGTTTTCTTTTCTATGGGAAATGGGTCCATATGGCTCTTTGAGGGTTTAAGGTTGCAGACCCCTGCCCTATAATATTTCTTAATGGAGCTTCTGCAACATGTGGACCCTTTTGTACCCATGACATCTTCTTTAGCATCCACCAAGCCCTATTTTCAACTGCTCATTTTAGATAGTTTTAAACACATAATCTGTACTAAAAACAATAACAAAAAAAAATCTGCCTCAATGCCATCCCAAGAGTGTCTGTGGACCTCACATGATGGACCTTCACATTATTCTTAGCTATTGAATAGAGCTGTAGTTCTGAGATTTCTTTACAAAAATGCCAGATACCTAAACAACAACAACAAAATTATAAGCTCTGTGTGTGTGTCAGGGGTGGGAGTTCTGTTAGGAGACTAACAGAAAGCTTTTTTTTTTTAAATAGCATATTGTATTATTTTTTAGGCAAGTAAAATGTGTGTAATGTTCCTCTGTGTGTGCATATGCATAATTTTCACCTGCATTTATTTGTATGCGTGTGTGTATGGTATTTCCTTTGGGTTTTGTTGCATTTGTGACTGGGTAGAGTGAGTAGATAGTCTACCTGCATATTTCTCTGATGATCACCAGGAAATTTGGGTAAATAAGAAATCTACTTGGCTGTAAGACAAACGTGATAAATTTCTGGACAAAAATGTGTAACCCTGAACTTTGACAGCTTTATGGAAACTGTGAGGAAAAATTAATATTCACAAGAGTCTTATCAAAATATTTCACTCTGAAAACTTTTAAAAGCAATTTGAAACCTTAAGAAAGTAATTAAATTAAAATATATGAATATGTAATTTTAACTGGATTAGCCCCCACTGTTGTCATGAAGCAACAATTCTGAGAAATTTTATTTAATCCTTGAGTGGATGGACTGGCCCACAGAGTGTACTTATTGCTTTTTGCTTTTGTGTTGCATTTTTTAGAGGTTTTTTAGTGCTCTTACATTTTGGTGCTCCTAGATCAGTGCCTACTTGGCCATAGTGTAGCCCTGTTATAAATTGATGTAGAAATCATTGTAATTAACAACTGACCTCACCAGAGCTACTTGACCTGTTTTTGGAGTTTTCACACACACACACACACACACACNNNCCACACACACACACACACCCACACACACACACACACTTATGACCAGTTACAACATTCCACACAATCATGTGACTGAGGTTTTCTATGTTTTTTGCCAGTTTCCAACAATTCCTTCTGGTTTATGGTTAAAAATGCCCATTGGGGAAAATGAACATAACAATCACAGTGTTCACTTAATGACCACAAGGCTCAGTTAATGACCATGGTGTTTGCCTAACCCAGGGCTCTGCAACCTTAAACACTCAAAGAGCCATTTTTTCTATTTCTTTTAAACAGGTATCTCTTTCTGTGTCTCTTTCTTTCTCCCTCCCCCTCTCTCTCATCTCTCTCTCTCTTTTTCTTTCTCCCTCTCTCTTTCTCGTCTCTCTTTTTCCCTCCCTCCATCATCTCTCTGTTTCTCATCTCTCTCTCATCTCTCTCTCATCTTTCTCTTTCTTTCTCTTTCTTTCTCCCCCTCTCTCTGTTTCTCATCTCTCTGTCTCATCTCTTTTTCTTTCTTTCTCTCTTTCTCTCTGTTTCTCATCTCTCTTTTTCTCTCTCATCACTCTCTCATCTCTTTCTCTCTTGCCTCCATGGTGAGAACAGCTTGGCATGGTATAAAGTTGCGAGTCTCCCCATATTCCTCTCACCATGAACAGTCTTGTCCCCTCCTCCTCCTCATTTGTGAAGCACACTAAGTTTAAAGGTGCTGCAAGAGGCTGCTCGCGGTGAGAAGAATATGGGGAGATGCATGACTTTTCTCTGCACCGAGACGGCTGCTCCCTCTCTCCCACTCTTGCTCTCTCTCACCTCCATGGTGAGAGCAGCTGTGTCTGTTAAATATTCAATGACGCCTCATTAATATACATGTACATTCTATATAGAGTGGAGTTCTGATGTCAGACTCCACTCATTGGTCTAGCCACTGGCAGGAATAATAAAGCGCCATCAGTGGCTGAAATGTTGGACAGCACTGGCTATAAAAGCCAGCGCCTGTTGCGGCTCGCCGCTTTTTTTGTTCTGAACCTCTAATAAAGAATTTTCCTGCATCCTATAGTCCTGCCTCTTCCTTCAGTGCCTCATTTTACAGTGTCAATGTCTCAGCACAGAAAAAAGTCAGCGGAGCAGCAGTTCAAGGTGGCGGTCAGCCAGCTGGGTGGGAGGTGGCCGCAGGTTTATGGGGTTGGCTGCAAAACAAGGCCATAGCTGGCAGTTGACCACCCTTCCCAGCCCTTCTTCCCCAAGGGGAAAGCATGGCATGGGGGAAAAGGCAAGCATGGCATGAGTGGGAAAGGCAAGCTGTTGAGCCCCAACTCGGGGATCACCATACCTGGGGGAAGGATGCAGCAGCAGTGAGATGGCAATGGTGGCAGTGGGGGCAATGGAGCAGCAGCAAGGAAGGCAATGGCAGTGATTCTGCCAGTGTCATGGCTTCCCGGACTAGCTCCCTGCCCACTGCCCATCAGCTGTTCGCCCCTGTGGCCACCCACATGGTGCATCAGGGCTTCCAGGCTCTGCTCCCCGCAGCCACCTGTCAGCTGTCCCTGACTCCATTGAGGGGTGCCTTGCTCAAAGACTCTCTCACTCTCCCAGCAAGAGCAGTGGCAGAGAGAGAAAAACAGCTGCTGGCCCGGAGACCTCATGGTGCCCGCTCCATGTGTTCTCTGGCAATCTGTTTTCTCTCCCCTGCTGCTCTTGCTGGGAGAGCAAGAGTCTCTTTTGCGGCATAGCAAAATTTAGCTTTGGGTCCTGTAAAGTGGGACCCCATTGGGAAACAGCTCCAAGTGGCAGAGAGAAAAGAGGATTCAATCTGGCATGGGCAGCCTTTTCCTGATGGGAGTTGGACTTGCAGGATCCAAAGCTAAATTTAGCTGTGCCACAAAAGATGCCCTCGCTTTCCCAGCAAGAGCAGCAGGGGAGAGAAGCAGCCGCTGACCTGGAGACCACATGGAGCCACTCCACATGTTCTCCAGTGACTTGTTCTGGGTGGTGGTGGTAAAATGCAAGCAGTGGGGGGGAGGCAGTGGCAGTAAAAGGCAAGTGGTGGAGGGGAGAAAGGTGGCCGGTGGCAGCAGTAAAAGGCAAGCAGGGGGAAGGTGGGCAATGGTGGCGGTTAAAAGGCAAGTGGTGTTGGGGAAGGCGGGTGGTGGCGGTAAAAGGCTAGTGGTGGGGGGAAAGGTGAGTGGCAGGGGCAGGTAGGCAACTAGGGCTTGCTTGCAGAGCCTCACTCACCGATCATGAAGCCAGGCAGCAATGGCAGGTGGGCGAAGATGGCGGGTGGGTGAGGCAAGCAGCAATGGTGGGTGACCTCGGTGAGGGCAGCCAGGCAGCCCAGGAGTCAGGACTCAACCGGGGCTAGCGGTGGCAGGTAGGTGAGCGAGGCTTGCTTGCAGAGCCCTACTCACCCATCCACGGCAGAAGGCAGGCAGTAATGGCACAGGTGGGCAAAGGCAAGGCAGGCTGCAATGACAGGTAAGCAGGCGAGACAAGGAGTGACTAGGCGGGGTGGGGCGGAGCCAGCCAGTGGCGCGATTTGCTGGTTCTCTGACCTGTGCAAACTCATAACAAGCAGCTTGCCCGAATTGGACCGAATCAGCTGAATCCCACCCCTGGATACAGCTAGTTAGCTGTATAGATCTAAGAGGACTATGAGTTCTGTAACCTTCTGCAGACCCCTTTTGCATTGCAGTGCCATAGCAGTTCTGTACTTTGCTTGATAGCTGTTTCTTCATTTATTTTTTTCAAGGCAAAAAGGTAGGCCATGAAAATAGTGTTGGATGAATTCTCTTTTTTTCTTTGAGACTTATGTGAATGATGGGGGCATTTCTGGCATCATTTCCTTCTCCTTTTGTACTTTTTGCCTTTCTTCCTGTTTAGATAATGTTAATCTATTTATTATATTTTTGTAGTTTTTGTTGAAGATGATAATAATGGTGAAAAAAAAATTTCAAGAATTAATTCTAATTTCATAATGAGCTTGATCCCAGTAGCGAATCTTCTTGTATTCATTCCATCCTGCCATAGATAGATTTAATCTCCATAGAGTCCATTAAGATCCATCTCACATTGGTCTTTCAAGTCTTCTCATGTGCATCCATTGCCATTTTACTGCTAGTTATCTTCTTCCTCTGTTTTCTTCCACTTTTCTCAGCACTACAGTCTTTTCCAGACAGGTAGCATAAAATGTCCAATTGTTGATTTTCTTAGCGATATTTAGGAGTCTTCTCCAATATCAAAGTTCAGAAGAATCAATATTCTTCCTTTCCTGCTTCTTCAATGTCCAACTACTGTCACAGGGAATGTCATGGCTTCTACAATTTCAATTTTTGTTGATATGAAGACATCAATACATTTGAATATCTTTTCCAAGGCCTTCATGGCTCCTTCACCACTTCAATATTTTCATTGCTGATTCTAAGGCTGGTTGTTCTACCTCTTGACATTAGCTTGATCTTCTTTATATTTAATTTTAATCCATTATTTCATCTTGCTTCTTAATTTTTATTACTAAAGCTTGTGAATCCTTTGCACTCTCAGTTCTCAGGGTATGGCATAGGTTGTTGCGGTTTCTTTCCCCAATTTAAAGCAATGTTTATCTTGTTCCAATCCACCTTCCTTTAATATATATTCAGCACATAGGTTGAATAAATAAATATACAGGTATGATATTCCAAACAACACTTCATATGGTGAAATACACACATCTTTTCTAGGGATAAGGGCAAACATTTCGTCCAGAGAACCTGGACCTCCAATATTAACCTTTTTACTGATCTTTTTAAAATTTGTTGCATTCTCTCCATGCAGCCACTCACTCTATATCTATGTGGTATTGCCAATTAATCCCCAATTGCTTCATTCTGTTTTGCACCAGTTGGACAGTGAAGTGTGCACCTCTATCACTGTCAATAGATTCAACCAAACCATATCTAAGTATTATATTATTAGTGCAGTCATTGGAGCACTTGCTTTTGCACACAGAAACACTATAACCCATTCATTCAAAATTACCAGCAAACATTTCAATGTTCCACTGCTGGCATTTCAGTGTAATCTATTTGTATTCTCTGGAATGGCCAAATGACCAAATTCCTTCCTTCTACTATCTGCTTCCGCATAACTCTCTTCTTTATTTGTACACAATGTACAAATTCTCCCCACTTGCATGGCTATCATTTACATGTCTCTACAAATATATTCTCTTCATATATATTAATGTATTAATGCTAGTTCCCAAATAAATTCACTCATGTATTCTCTCTATTATATTCCTCATAGTAAATATATTTAGTAAATATATTTACTCTTAGTATTCCATTCCTTCATCCATTTCCCGAACCTCCTTCTTATTCTTCAGTAGGGGCTGTCTAACTATCCCCTCAATCCTTTCTGGATTTATTGTCTTACTTCCATGACTAATTTGATTTAACCTCAAGTTCCACATATTATAATTTTTTCCTTGAAACTCTAAGGCCCTCCTGTCCCAAGAAATTTAACAACTCATTTATGCCTTGTTTCAACATGTTAACCGCTTCTATGAAATCTACTTATTTTCAAATCATTCAGATGGAAGTTTTCCTGCTTCCAAAACTTCATCAATGTCTCCATTAACCAATGCATTCCTTTTCCTGTCCTCCACTCGGGACAACACATCAATAAACAAATTAACTCCTTTCTTTATAGGTCTATCTTCCAAACCCTTCCACACTTTAGTATGTAACTCCACACAACCGTGCTCTGACAGATACTCTGCTGGATCTAAATTCCTATCTATTAAGAGAACCCAGTTCTCTTGGAATAACTACCCCATAACAACATTAGTGAGCTACCGCTTGAATGCACGAAGGCCAACCACACACACCACCAAATCCATCAATTTTTACAAAAATGCTACTAGTTTCTTCTTCCCAGTCTATGTTTTAGCTAGCAATCCTCTGGCCATGCCATTCTCCACTCCTCACACAGGAGAACTTTAACTTTCTCTGTATATTAATCTATCATCAACAAATAGTGTAATGTACACACTTTAGGAGAATCACATATCCATATTCACAGTACATTTTACCGCTGCCATCCTGGCTTCTAAGTCAGCTAAACTGACGCCTCAAGCTTCAGAGAACTACAAAGCTGCCACTTTAAGGCATATGATGCACAAGTCCAACTCAAAATACTTTCTAGCTAGCCAGACCAAAAGTCCAGCTCTTCCTTGGGAAGCAAACCATTCCCCAAGGAAATATCCACTAGGCCACCAGCTATCCTTTGCCTTCCCACTTCTGGGCTAAAATTCTCAAAAGCCTTCCCTTATCTGGGTAATACTAATCTCAAAATAGTGTAAGTATTTATCCATCTGGCTACATATTGTAGTTCCTAATTCCTCCCTCTCTCTCTCTCTCTCTCTCTCTCTTTTTTTTTTTTCAAACAATATTCCATAGGATGTATTCAAAATGCACACACATGAAAAGATAAAAGGGTTAAAAAAACAATCTCAGAAATAAAGCAACCATCCAATTCAGGTATTTTGGGTCGCTACTCTGAAATATATTTGAATCAAACCAAAATCAATATCACACTTCAGAGAAGGAAATATCTTACTACTATTAAAGAACAAAATTACACACAGCATTTATGATCAGCTTTTTAAAATAATGCTAAACAACAGAGGCATAATTTGGGAGAACAGAGATAGCATTCAAACAAGGGAATTGCTACATATGTGATTACATCTTAAATGAAAAATTAATGTGTAGTCTAATACAGATAAGAATATACTGTATCTTATATGCTGATAAGAATTACACATAGTAAATTCTCAAGATTGGAAATAGTTGAGGCCACACTTTATCCCTTGAAACAAATGAAATTTAATTATTCCTTAATTAATTTCCATTAATATTAAGGATCATAAACATAGTCTTATGTATGCTTATTTAGAGTCTTTTTTTAGCTTTTCATTCCTTAGAGTTTTGTCCCCTTATGCTTGGTTTATCATGAGGTTCCATTCTTTCAAAATAGTATCTGTTTACTCATTTATAAAAAATACTGAAAGAAAATTAGCTAAAGACATGTTTTCAGCTGTGAGGCATTGTGATAACTCAGCAGTTAAGATGCTGGGCTATCCAGCTGACAATCCAGGTTTGAGACCACTGTGCATTAGGATGAGGTCCACCTAGCAGTTCTAAAGCAAATGCAAGTAGATAAATAGGTACCACTTTGGTAGGGAGGAAACAATGCTCCATAATGTCATGCTGGCCACATGACCATGGAAACATCTTCAGACAGTGCTGGCTCAATGGCTCTTGAAACAAAGATGAGCATTACTCCCTGTAGTGGGCTACAACTAACAAATTAAAGGGACTCCTCCTTTAATTAATTTTATCCCTATGGGGAATTTAATGTTTAATTTAATTTTTAATCTAGACTAAATAGAATTAGAATTATATAATCTAATTAGGGACCTTTTTTACAATCCTCTATTGGCATATTTTTCATGAAACAAGAAATGCCTTTCTCAGCTTTCAGCTGTGATACAAATAATTTTAGAACCAATTTCCAAATATCTTACTTTGTAAATTTCAAAGACTGGTAACAATCATACATGGAGTTTAATTTCATCCTGATTATCATCATCATTTTTAATATAAAGATAATAACTTCAATATTATTATCGTAGTTGTGCTATAATACAACTGTAAAGAGTGGTGGGAATGAGAGTTCTTTGAAACAGGTTTTTTAAGCTGTTAAGTGGGAGAGTTAAAACTAATTCAGAAACAACAGCAGATGACTAGACAGGGTTCTACAATAACAATAGACACAAAGCAATGTCTGTACACTTCTGATTTATCTGCTTCAAAACATAGATGTTATCCTTTGCCAGGGGAATGAAAAAGCAGAATGGGACCATTAATGATAATAAGATAAAATTAATTATAAAATAGAGCTTTTTAATTTTTTAGGAATGATGTTCCATTCATCCAGGTGGAGAAATGTCCATTTGGTCCATGAAACACACGTAGCAAAAAAGAAACGCCAAGGCTATACCTACTTATATTTATTCCTAGGGGGAGCAATATATTGCAATGGCGCTGAAATCATTTAAAGCAAAAGTAATGATACAGGTATTGTATGGTGTGCATTCAGATCCTTATTCTAACTTTGTATCAGCTGAGTCTAGAAGTGCCTAAATGTGCTTCTAATGTAAACCTAATGTAGCCTTCCACCTTAGAGGGTTTGCACCAGGTTCTAGTGAACATAGCAGGGTATCCATGAAATATTTAAAATCATTTGGTTTGAAAACTACACCACTGCCAAAAGCAGAGGTGGTATTCAGCAGGTTCTGATGAGTTCTGGAGAACCGGTAGCAGAAATTTTGAGTAGTTCGGAGAACCAGCAATATCACCTCTGTCTGGCCCCACCCCCATCTATTCTCTGCCTCTTGAGTCCCAGCTGATTGGCTGGGTCTNCTTTTGTTGCCCTGCATAGGAGAACGGAACTGGAAACACGTTAGTGAGGTGGGGAGGGAATGGGGATTTTGCAATAACCTTCCCCTGCAACGCCCCCCAAGCCATGCACGCAGAACCGGTAATAAATTTTTTTGAATCCCTTCACTGGCCAAAAGCCTAAATTAACACTATAAAAAGTCTGGATTCAAGGCTCAGAGCCCAGAAATCCAAGTCTGGATTGAAATGATGGCTGCTGCATTATAAAGATAGGCCAGTGCTATTTCTCTTTTGCTGCCCATCTGTTCTATTTTTGTTATTGTTATTTTACTTTAATATTTGCTGTTGTTTTGCTGTATTTAGCAATTCTATATGTAGTTGTTAAGTTTTTACTTATTTATATTCTTTGGCTGAATCCAAGCTTTCTTTTTTCAAACCACTTTTTTCCCCCAACAGATGTATGAGACATTTCACAATTCTGCTTTAAGACATAAATATAGAGGCTCACGGCTTGTTAAAGTGAGGTACGTAAAACCATAATTCAGAGACATGCCAGAAACTTCAGGTTCATTCTTTTAAAACAATTTGTGTACTTATGTGTATGTATGCAGCTAGTTCAAGGTACATATTTTCTCATGCCTTACCATAATTTTCTTCTTGATTGAGATATAATTTTTCATTTCCCTTTGTAAGATGGTCCTTTTGGTAACTTAATATGATTTGTATGAATCATTCCACTGTTATGTATTTATTTTGTTTGTCATCTATTCCTGAAGGTTTTGGGAAGCAAAAATAAATTGTCATCAAAATTATCATAAAATAAAATGCAACCTTCACAAAACTAATAAATACCCCCAAATAGATATAATTAACAATATGAAAATATACACAGCATTTTATTAACCTTTAGGTACATAGTGAAATGTATTCAAATATGTGGTAAACTGCTGTGCTGTATCCATACTGCTGTTTTTGTGACCATTAATTTTTGCAGATCCCAATCCTTAGGGATCTCATACAGTGCTGTTAAAATTAAGGGATGTTGAAGATTCTTTGAAAAATAAAACATCATTTGAATTACTTCAAAAACTGAAAATATTATATATCTCTTCATAATAATTTATAAAGATAAATTCGCAGTATTTTTCAGTATGAAATAGGACACTGGTGTGTGTGTGTGTGTGTGTGTGTGTGTATGCACACATACAGAAATTTATAGAAATTTAAAGATATTTCTTTCCTGGCAGTATCTATCTATCTATCTATCTATCT
>AZIM01004924.1:1924-14302 GCA_000516915.1 Ophiophagus hannah | reverse complement strand
TGAATTTCATTTTGTTAGATAGGGCCCAGTATTTAAGTCTGGTCAAGATCCATCTGGATCTTGAGCCTATCTTCTAGGGAATTAGCTATTCCTGACAGCTTAGTATCATCTGCAAATTTGGTAAGTTCCACTCTATTCCCTCATCTAAATCATTAATGAAGATAATGAAGAGCACTGGGCCTAAGACAGCACCTTGTGGTAGCCCACTGCTTACTTCCCTCCATGTAGATATAGACCCATTAGGGACTACTCATTAAATAAGGTTTGTCAGACAGTTACAAATCCATCTGGTGGTGATGCTATCTATCCTACTTTTTTCTACCTTACCAAGAAGTAGGTTGTGAGCTACTTTGCCGAATGCCTTGCTGAAGTCCAAGTATATTATGTCCACAGTATTTCACTGGTCTACTAATTTAATCACTATGTTGAAGAATGAAATAAGATTGGTTTGGCATGATCTGTTTTTAACAAACCCATGCTGACTGCTAGTTATTACTTTATTCATTTCTAGATGTTGGCAGATCTATTTTATTATTATCTTTTCCAGTAACTTTCCGGGAATTGATGTTAGGCTGATTGGTCTATAGTTTCCTGGGTCTGTTTTTTTTTCCTTTTTTGAAGATGGAAACCATATCAGCTCTTTTCCAGTCCTCTGGTCGTTTCCCAGTGCTCCAGGATTTCGATTGTAAGTCAGAGCAATAGCATAGTCACATGACAGAATCCAATTTTATGTTCATTTTTACCATGATCGTTAAATAAATCATGGTTGTTAAGTGAATCACATAATTCTTAAGGGCATCCAGTTTCTCCAATTGAATATACTTGTTGGAAGTCAGTTGGGAAGGTTGTCAATCATGATCATATGACTACAAGATTCTGCAACTATTGTAAATGGAAGCCAGTTGTCAAATGCCTGAATTGCCATTATGTGATTACAAAGGTGATGCAATAATCATAAACAATGCTTTACAGTCCTCTCATTGTTCTTGCAAAAGCCACTGGAAGTTGCACAGAACAGTGACTGTAAGGCAGGGCTGTTAAACCTGATTTCCTTAAAGGCCACATTAGGTTGTGTTTGACCTTGGGGGGCCAGGGTGGGCATGGCCAGCTTAACGTCACTCATGTCGGGGGCACCAGTGAAGAAACTCACAAAACAAGGTAATGTAGTGACCTTCCAAACGGACAGTTGTACCATCACAAAAAAGAGATATCTTACTTGCAAAGGCTACAATTACAAATGAATTATATCAGCTGAACTGCAATGAGGTAGTTAATACTGTCAAGGAGGAAAACATTCAAACTGCATTCACACATGGCACAGGCAACTTGAGCACAGAAGTCCTGACATGATAATTAAATTGACTGAGGATCACTATGCAAGTGGAATAAAAATTAGTCCATGTGATCAAATAATGAAATGCACCAGCTGTATAAAAGGAAAAATGACAAGAATGGCCTTTCCAAAGCAGAGTAACAGCAAAGCTAAAAAAAACTTCTGGACTTAATTCATTCAGAGCTTTGTGATCCAATATAAAAATTGACTCCAGGAAAGAAGAGGTAGTTTTCACTTTTATAGATGTTTACTCCAGATACTATATCCATTACAGAACAAAACTTGAAGAGTATTTAGCTGAAGTAAGCAATGTGAAATTTGAGCGTGCTCCAAGTTTCATGAACTAACACAAATGCTTCAAACTGAAGGAAATTCTACACTACAACAAAGTGACACAGAAATAGACATTAACACAGACCATCCAAAGATTGTAAAAGAAACCAGGCCACAGAAGGCTTCAACCAGGAAATCCACTAGAAGCAATAAAGGCACCCCAGCCAAACATCTGTCCTATGTTGCTCACATACCATCAAAGCCAGATCCAGATCCATGGGATGAGATACAAAGATTTCCAACCCATGAGAAACAAAATTGGATCAGTTACTGGTTACAAACAACAGATTTATAGAACAGATCCAAAATGGGATTAATATAAGGAGTAATTGTTGAGTGGGGGTGGTGGAATATAGTTTTCATGTATTTTGCACAACAACTACAGCAATAGATGCCAGTGCTTATATCTTTGTAGTTACATCTATGGCACAACTTCATGCCTTTTCTCTAAATAAACTTGCCAGTTTTCTTGTTGCAGTTAAGCAGAAAAACACATGTGAGCCGTGCACTGTTTGTTCTGTAGGGCTATATACAGAATTTCTAACTGAATTAAAAATGCAGCTCACTTGATTTATATTGATCTTTCCTCAATAATTTAAGGAGAAATAAACATAGGATATGTCCACATTGTATTGAAGGTCTTTGTAAGATAGATCCCAATATAAAGGTGTAAATAGAAAAAGCTGTCTCATATCTCATGCCACTTTGTACCTCATGAAGACATTTTCTGGTATGAAGTTGTCATTCAGTATAAACAATCCATTTATTATGTGTATCAAAGGTAGCCACACTGAATAATGGCATAATGACAGAATATTGTCTTGATAAAGAACTGATATATTAAATGGTACCAATAATGAGAAAGAACACATTGCCACATTGGGAGCTATTGCCCATCAATAATTACATCTTATTGTATACCATTAATTTCAGAAATGTTAATCTGGGAGCAAAACTGAAGCAGTTCTGAGAAAGAATGGTGCTGATTTCTTACTGAATACTAAAATGGCTTGTTTCTTGTTTTCTTTTTTTAAAGTTATCTTTTAAAACTCTAAAATCAGGTCATTAATTATTCATAGAAAAGGTAATATAGAAATTGCCTACTTTTTAGTTTCATTCTTTACACATATATACAAACAAAATTAATAATGATCCAGAAGAATCAGAAGGTCCCACTCCTCTTCCCAAGGATCTCTCTTCTTGATAGCCAACACAATCTTATCATCAGACCAGCTAAGTACAACCATGTTTTTACTTTGGGGATAAAGGTAACTTTAGTGCCCTAAATTATGGTTTCTGGTCCCAAAGAAAACAAGAAAAGCCAAAGGTTGGGCAGCTGCCAAAATTATTTGTTTGCTTGTTTATGGAACGAACCAATGAGATTGCTTTAATTTAGAATTCAGTGGAAAGAGGTTTTCTTTTCTGCTGCTTATCAGATCATCCTTATGCTGATAACTATCTGACCTGAATTGCTGATGACTGTATCATAACATTATTTCACAAAGCATGTGCTTGGCATCTCTCATATCTCTGCTGAAATAGTGGAAGGGAAAAGTGCAATTCTCAATGGAATGCTGGCAATCCATCTGGTTGCTCTAGATTGGCTGCTTTAGTTGAATGCAGAACAGGCTGTTTGGCATAGTTCAATCCAATGGAGCTTCATTGTTAATATAAATTAAAGAATTCATGAAATAGAATAGATCACAGTTTTCATAATTTAAGAATAACAGTTTTTCTGAAGGTGGAAAGATAGAAAATCAGAACTGTAATTTTTGGATAAAGCCAGCTTTCTGTGTTACGTTAAAATTCTGTATCTATACATATGAGCTAAGAACATGGCCTAGCTATATATCTTGGAGCTTGTTTAGCTTCAAAGCTCAGAAGAGTCTAGCTACTGCCTTTTTTGGTACTATTATTTGACTTTACAGTACAGACAGATTTTTCCTCTTATCTATTATTTGACTTTACAGTACTAGCAAGTCATATGAATGTCTGATGAAGTATGTTATTGGACTATATCTATCTGTCTGTATATCTGTCTGTCCATCTATCTGTGATATCAGATTTTGTTATGCTAAATCAAACCAGATTTATTGATTTGGCTTAATATTTTGTTTATAACCATAGTTTATGGTTTAAAGTGTTTTGTTCTAGAAAAATGTGATTTACTAAATCAACAGTATTTAAAGAATGGATTATCATTATGTGTGAACTCAGCCCTTAAATTTGAAATGACTGCTGAATTACTTAAAAAGCAAAACAAAACAAAACAAAATCTCACCCCCCTTTAGCAAAAGTGTAAAAGTAGTTTTAACTGTTACTTTATCTTCTAAAATGTCTTTGTCATTCCTTCACAGTTTAGTTTGATGATATCTATCGCATGTAATTTCTCTTAAGGAAGCTTGGATTTTATAAGCCAAAACTCTTGTCTTTACATTTTGTGACAAAACATTTTAGCTTTTGTTTGATTATTGATACTTATGCTTATTTGATTATTGATGCTTCTATTGAGCAACTGCATGTTTTGTTTTTCTTGTGGTCCAAGTTATTTTGAACAATGTTATCCAGCAGGTATATATTTTCTTTGTTCGTTCTTTCTGCTGGTTCAACATTCATGGCCATTCTTTACAAATGGGAAAATCATAGGCTTGACCACTTTATTTTCTATGTGATGCATCTATTTTTAGAATTTTGTCTAGAACTATCTTAGTTCTTTTCTCAAGTAGCAGGCATTTCTTTCTATTTCATGTGCATGATCACATTCTTGTGAATTTCAAAGCCTAGAAAGATAGTCTTCTTGACTTCATGCTAATTGTTACACATTCTTTATCTGTTCTAGAATTACATTTTCACAGCTTTCATTTACAGAATCTTTAACAGATAAACCAATGAAAACATGATATTAAAAAGGATTTCAGCCATTGTTGTGCTCTCATAATTCTACAAAAATTTGTATGCTTAGACACATCTCTTCATATTTTTAAATTAACTATAAGTGTGAATGTAATTTGTTATTTTATTATTATTAAAATACTTGATTGTTCTTTTTTAATATCTTTAGATTAAATTGCTTTCTTAAGGCACTATACATTAATTTGGAGGATCTCACTAGAAATATAGAACCTGAAGTTATTTTACACACACACACAATCATACACACACACACACACTGATAAAGTGGAGGGGAGAAATTTAAATCCACACAAACAAGCTTTGGAGATGTTATGGTACATGGACCCAACCCTGATTTCATCAGATTCACTCCAAACATTTGCAAGTTCACTTTGAGGTAGAATTTACCTCATGGCATTGATGAAATAATTGAAATATACATTTTTGCTACTATAATATTTGGAAAGATAACTTTAAAAAATCTGAGTTCTCTGCTATACAATGCTCTGTTAAGCTGCTTTTTTCACTACTGGCAATTTTTAGAAGTATACCATATTTAATACTGCTGAATTGGGGGACTGAGTCTTTAAGTGAACATTGCCATATGAATCCTTGTGGACAAAGTTCTTTTCCAACTCCATCACCTGAAATCCAATTTCACATAAAATGCCTTTCAAATTGATTGAGTGAACTTCCAACAGTTTGCATACAGATTTTAGGCAGAGGTGGTATTCAGCCAGTTCAGACCAGTTCTGGTGTACCGGTAGCGGAAATTTAGAGTAGTTTGGAGAACTGGCAAATATCACCTCACCCACCCCCGCTCTATCCTGTCCTATATTCCCTTGTTTTTTAGCTTAGCTGATTCGTGTGGCAGAGTGGATTGCTGCACCTCAGCTGAGCTAAAAAGCAGCTCACCTCACTAGCGCTGATAGAGGGAGGTTGTTGATTGCTGTACGAAGCGCGCTATCATAGAACTGGTAGGAAAAAAATTGGAATGCCACCACTGATTTCAGGCCATACTTCTGAGATGCAATTTCTTCACATGAATTTTATTTCCATTTCTCAAATGTTGGAAAATCACTTTCAATTACTAGTCACTGATTACCACATATTTATTTGCTGCTTCTTTGCAAGCAGAAATTCACATACTTTAGACATGTAATTGAAAGAGAGAGCTGAGTGAGAGCTGTGGATCATAAACATGAAGCTTTTGGTGTGTCCTGGCACTATAGTGCTGTTGTCGAACTTAATAGGGATTCGAAGGTGGCAAGTTCAGCTATTTTTGATAATGACTCAACTGAGCAGGAGATTGTGGTCCATGAGAAATAAATTGTTCTGGATAAGGGAAGGTGTGAATCGGATGTTGCAAATCAGCCACGTGAGGTAAGCAAGTATTTAAAAAGAAAAGCCACTTTTTGGTTGGTAGTTCAATTGTAAGAGATGTCAATTTAGGAAATGATGTGGAGGTTTTGAAAGAGGTGAGATGTGTGCCTCGTGGTACTACCAGCAGAAAAAAAAGGCACATTGTTAAAATAGTCGAGAATGCTAGTAAGGAGTGTGATGTTGTTGTACATCTTGGCACCAATGAGCTGTTGAAAAAAAGATATAGTTTCTGTGCAGAAGGATTTTCAGAGCTTGGACAGGAACTTAGCAGTATTAGGCTGTAGTCTTACTTTTTCAGAGGTTTTACCTGGAGCAAAAAGGAAAAAGCCACATATAGTGGAGTTCAATGAGTAGATAAAGGAGTTTTGCAAACTGAAAATTTTTGGTTATATTAGTCATGATGTTGGCAGTTAGTTTGATGAAAAAATGTATAAAAGAGATTATTTGCATCCATCACAGAAAGGGACTGAGCTATTTAGTATTAAATTCAAGGGTTTTTTTTGGAGAAGATTTAAATGGAATAATGGGCACAGAGAGTTAATTGATACAGAACATTTTTGTTCCCAGCAAATTAAAGCTAAAAGAGTTGTCAGTGTTTCTAACATAGATGTTTATGTGGTTAAGAATATTAAGGTTAAGATAAATAAAGTTTTTGATAGTGTATGCCATTAGTGTATGTGCACTAATCAAACAGGTAGGTAAGGAAGAAGGGCAACTCAGACATAAAACAAGTTATGTAAAAAACAAACATATGATCAGTCAAAAAAGGACTCAAATGCCTATATACTAAAGCACAAAGTATGGGAACAAACAGGATGAACTAGAATCTAAGTACATGAGGGCAGGCGTTATTGTTGCCAGTACCAAAACTTGGTGGGATAAAATCCATACATGGAATATACAACAAGAGGGATTGTTAATTTTTTTTTAAACCAGACCTAATAAAAGATGTGGAGTTGTCATCTATATAAGAAATAACTACATTTCTATAGAAATACAGCAGAGCAATGATGAAAACTGTTTTGGAGGCATTTGGGTCAATATAAAAGAAAACAAAAGGATTAGATTGCCATAAGTATATACTACAGGATACCCAGCCAATAGAACAATTGGTGAACTTTTTGCTAATCAGTTAACTAGGTATGTAGGAAGCACACCACAATAGTAATGGGGGACTTTACCTACCCTGACATCAGTTTGGAGACAACCTCTGCCTCTAGTGGTAGATCAAACACCGTGGTGGGATTCAATTTTTTAACTACCAGTTCTGTGGACGTGGCTTGGTGGGCGTGACAGGGGAAGGATACTGTAAAATCAGAAGTGACATTTGCCAGTTCTCCGAACTACTCAAAATTTCTGCATTTCCAGAACTGGTGAGAACCTGCTGATCAAACAGATTCCTGAGAAACTTAGTTCACTTTGTCTCCCAAAAGGTAGAGAAGGAAAGAGTCAGCCATATTAGACTTAATTATCATTAACAAAGATAAAATGATAGAAGAAGTTAAAACCATAGGGATTTTGGGAAGTGACCATGCAATATTGGAATTCAACACTATGCAAGCACAAGGAATAAAATAAAATAAAATCGAGTCTTGAACTTTAAGAGCTGATTTTTAACTAACTTAGAGAGTGCATAGGAAATATTGATGAAAATCTTCAAGGAGGAAACAACCTAAGAAGCTTGAGAAACTTTGAAAAGTGAGATTATAAAAGTCCAGTCTAGCACAATACCAATGAAGATAAAAAATAAGAGATCTCAAAAAAAAAAAAGCTTGCATGGCTATCCATAGAATTCTGAATGATGAAATAAAAGACAAAAGGGGCTTATAATAAGTGACAGAGGGCCACATAACTAAGGCAGAATATCAGCAAATAGCCAGCAGATGAAGTCAGGACAGCTAAGGCTCAAAATGAACTAAGGATTGCAACAAATGTCTTTCGATGTTTAAAAAACAAGAAAAAAGTCAAGGAAATGATTGGTCCATTAATGGGAGGAAACATCAAGAAACAACAGGGAGAAAGTACAACTGCTTAACATATTTTTTTTGGATCTGTCTTTAACAGAAGGTAAAAAAAAAGCAGGAAAATGGTAAGACAACACCAATACACTCTAAACAAATTCAAATCACCAGGACCAGATAAATTACACAAGGTTGTCTGACGACAAATTGGCAGACATGATCTCAGAACCACTGAACCGTATCTTTCAAAAAGCACCAGGGATCTACCAGATGATGGGAAAAGAGCTGAGGTGGTTCCCATCTTCAAAAATGGGGGGGAGGGGGGAGTGGATCCAGGGACCTGTTTGATTTTCTACTTCATGCAGAGCTTGTTTCCCAGTTGATGTCAGGGTAAAATCCCCTATTACTGTTATGTTTTTCCTATATACATTGGTTAATTGATTAGCAAAAAGTTCATCTTTTTCTTCTGCTTGACTGGGTAAGTCTATAGTATACACATATTGCAATGTCATTCTTTTTTTCTTTTTTATATTACCCTGTATGAATTCAGTTTCATTTCAATTTCAAAATTCCATTTCAAGAATTTCAAGAATCCTTAACTGAATTCTCTTTATTATTCTCTTTATTATTATAATCTCAGTTAATAATTATTTCTAATGTTGGTAATCTAATCTTGCTTGCTTCCCTTCCCACCCCCCAGATATGAAGGGAGAAATGGCTCAAAGAATCTTCAGTGACAGTAAGTATACAATAAATATGTCATTTTACTTATGCCAGATAGAAGTCTCCTTTTAAAATAGGTTTCAAACTAGTGATATTGATCAAGTGCTACTGGCCATTCTAGAAAGATATTAACCTGGTGTCAGACTTGCCCCATTTTAGGTCTCTAGGAAAGAAAGACCCTTGACTCCATTTGATTGAAGGAATATGTTCTTTTACTAAAGGTAAGTGGTTGCAATGAAAATAAAGCTAGATCTGAATATTCCTGCATAAAGGTTACACTTTCCCCTTTCCCTGGCCCTCCCCCTTGACAAGTCATCAGTATCCAATAGAATGATTTTTGGATGTTTGGGGAATGGCTTGGATGTTTGGCATCTCTCACTGCAGTTTTGTATTTGGTTCCCAGGCCAGGTGTCCTTGGAGGCTGGTTCATTCTGGTTTGGAACCTCTATTTCTCAACAACATGTCACCTTTCCCACTGTTTGTCTTCTCATTCCAAAATTGCAAAGTAAATTGAATGCCATGATTTGAAATGATGTATTCCGGGGCGCTATGTAGTCTTTATATATGTTGACAAACAGCCTAGCTGAGGTGCATGCTGAGGGGATTTTAGGGCATGGCATAACATCCACTTGTTTAGAGAAGAGATCAGTTATCACCCAGATTACTGTGTTTCCTGAGCTTTCTGGTAATTCTACTATAAAGTCCATAGTATATCATTTCAGGGCATTAGGAGTTTTGCTACAGATTGAAGGAGGCTGGTTTCTTTCTCCGGATGCTCCTTGGTCTATACACAAACAGGGTAGCTGGCCTCATAGGTTTCAATGTCCTTTTTCAGGGGTGGCCTTCAGAATTAACATTTCGTTAGGCTTTTACAAAGCCAAAATGTCGCACCATTTTTGAATCATGGCTTTTTTTTTTACAGTTCTTTTTATAGTTCGCTGGGTCTCTGGGACATGTAGTTTGGTCCCTATCCAAGCTAAGCATCTTGTAATGTGCAGTCACCTTTGTGGACATTACATCATTTGTCTTTCTCTAGTGCCACTTTTAGTTCAGTAAGCAATTAATCCAAACTCCACTCCTTTCTAAGGGCTGCTTTTCCCAGTTTCTTGGTGGGATGCATTCTGCAGCAAGTGTGACACTTAGCAGTCAGCTACTTGGTGATCCTCCTTTCCACATTTAAAGCATCCAGTAGAGTGGCAGTGTGGGTTTTGCTCTCATCCTCCTTGCTTTGGAGGTATCTCTCTTCTGTGCTGGGAGGGACCTTCACTACCCGCAGTTAGAGTGATTTTGGGAACAGGCCAGATCCATCTCGACTTCCTCTGCTAGAACATACTACCCAGGGAAAGTGTGTGGGGTGCCCCTGGATATGTAGGTGTTATAGTATGTCCTGGAAACACTATCAACATGTCTTATGGTCAGTTGGTCAACTTGCATGGCATGTTGCAAAATGCTTGGGTGTAGCAACCACTTGTCACAGACTCTGACTTATGGTTTTGATTTAGGTTCTGGTGATCCAATCCATGAGGAGGTCTTTGAATCTTTTCCAGAGAGCTACTCTGAACTGACTAAAGTTGCGCAGCTCTGGGGCATCATCGTTGTGAAGGGCAACCATTCACTCCTCAGTGTTACTCTCTTGTGCCATGATTACACTTCATACCTTGACCCCTTTGATTGGCAGCTTGGCTCCATATTTCTGCATATAGGTCCACACATTAGGAAAAATACCAGCTGCTTTGGGTCTCTGCTAAGCTTCACCCCCAGAGCTGATGGTCTGCACTCTCTTCTTCTCAGTGGAGCAGACCCTGCTGATGGCAGTGGCTGATGCTGGTTGTGGTGCTGGAGCTGGTGCTGGTGCTGGTGCCAGCGAGTGGGTGCCATAGCGGCAGTGGGTACAGACATGCCATCACCCCCTTGGTCCTTGCTGGTGTGGCTAGAGCTTCACATGCTTGAAGGTTGTCGAAGGATTCCTTCAGGAATTCAGTGACCTGTTCAACGAGCACACCATTTTTGTCTGGCTTGCCTTGTGCCACCTCATCCTCCTCTTTGGCGCTCTTTTAGGCAGTTTCCTCAGCTTCCCCACATGAAGGTTGTGCCGGAGGGTCTCTCCTTTCAGTCATCCTTCTTTCCGACCCACAGTGACCCCCAGGACCACCAGCAGGCCTCTGTCTCCCCTAGCCATTCAGGGAAATCTTCCTCAGTTTGGGTTTTGCCACAGCTTCTCACCAAGCTTCCATTTCCTTTAGGTCACTTTCTTGGAGAGACATCTCGTGCATAGTTCCCACGGTAGAGTTTCATCTCTGGGTTGACCACTATTGGAGATCTAGCTTAATATCAGACCCAACTTTGGGCTCCAGGAAAGAAAGATCCTTGACTCCATATGATTGAAGTGATAGGTTATTTTACTAAAGATAAGTGGTTGCAGTGAAAGTAAAATATTCCCACATAACGGTTACACTTTCCCCTCTTGACCAGTGATCAATAGATGACCAACAGTGCAGATGTTTGGGGCCTCTCATTGCAGTTTTGCATTTGGTTCCCAGGCCAGGTGTCCTTGAAGGTTGGTTCATTCTGATTTTATACTTCCGGTTCTCATCAACATGTCACTCCTCCCACCATTTATCTTCTCATTCCCAAGCCTGCATATTACTATCCCAAATATCTCCCCCCTCCCTTGTATTTATGGCAAGATGCCAGCAAAATGAAGAACCTGAAGATAGCAGACCTGACATTGGGGTTATTTTGACCTCACAAATTATCTGATAAATAAAAAAGGAATATTATTTAGATCAGAGGTCCCCAATTCCCTGTTGGGAACCAGCCACACAAGTTGCAGACATTCGAATGAGGCTTTATCTGTGCATGTGTTGGATCTATGTTGCGTGCAAAGTCATCCCTTCTCCAGTTCATGGTAGTTCATGGAAGACAAATTTTCTTCCGAAACCTGTCCCTGGTGCCAGAAAGGTTGGGGACTGCTGATTTAAATAGTTTCTCCAATTTGCTGATTGATTTTTCCATCAGTTAAGGAAGGACTTGTGGATTTTTGAATTGGTTTGGCTGTCTGGGAACTGGAGTTTTAGATATGTCTTAGTTCAATTATTTATTTATTTAGAAAATTTGTATTGCCGCCTATTCACACATGGTTTACAGGAGTATAGTAACATCATATATAAAAATAAAATTAATAGAAGAAAATAATAAAATAATATAATAGCCTCCCGTCCCCACACCCCAGTGACAACACATTACACAAACCATTTAATGGGTTACTTATCTCTCTGGGCTCCCTAGGCAGAACCAGGTCTTTAGTGTCTTCTGGAAAAGTATTAAGAGTGGGGGCCATTGTAATCTCTGAGGGAATGATGTTCCAGAGAAGGGGAGCCATCATGGAGAAGACCCTTCTTCTGGGTCTCCCCAGGGAGATATACATTCCTTGCCTCCCCACTCTAATGGATCAGGTAGATATGACCAGCAAGAGACGGTCCCTCAGACAACCTGGTCCCAAGCTATGAAGGGCTTTAAAGATAACAAGCAGCACCTTGAATTGCATCCGGAACCAAATTGGCAACCAATGCAGCTCCCGCAGGNGAGGTGATACATGTGCACACCAAGGTCTGCACAAACCATGCAGGCTGCTGCAGGGAATTATTTATGATTCTCAGTCTCTCCCTTTTTCAAGCATGGGATTCTACCAGTTTGTACCAGTTCTATAGAACTGGTTGTTATGATTCTGCACAGTTTGGAGAACCGGCAAAT
>AZIM01004923.1:28253-48052 GCA_000516915.1 Ophiophagus hannah | reverse complement strand
CTGATGTTTAATTTCTTTTTAAATTGTGGAGATTTTTGTGTTTGTGTTTTTATTTTGTAAGCCACCCTGCATCCCTTTTGGGAGAGAGGGCGGCATATAANTCCAATAAAAATAAATAAATAAATAAATAACATCTATGAATTTTGTGCCAAATTAGCAGAAGACAAAAAAAAACCTAAATGCATTTTATTCATCTTAACACTCTGTAATTTATACATATTCTTCTGATATATTACAAATATTTTCCAAAGGAAATGATTTTCACTTGTGCCATTTTCATGTAAATTGGTAAAGAAGTAAAAGAAAGAGAATAAGGAGGAGAAGGAAATACAGTCCCCAAATGTAAAGATTCTTCTTTCATTAAAAAAGAAACCCTGCCCATATTCTTTTGAAATGTTACCTTGGGGTTTGTTTGTGATTTTTATCTTTATTATGTTAAATGGATTTTTATAACCCCCCCATCCATGAAATAACAGCAGCAACAACAAAAAAGCTTTAATCAGAAATATAGGAAAGAAGGGAGGGAGGAAGGGAGGAAGGAAAGAAGGCAGGCAGGCAAGAAGGCAGGCAGGCAGGCTAGCTCTTAATTTATTCATCTGGAATTTGGCAAGCATATTCCTTCAGAATAGTCAAATTTTAATTCAGATTTCAACCAAATGTGATTTCCTCTTTAAAGATGCCTGACAGAAATCTTACTGAGGAAAACAAACAAATGGATTGTCAAATGAATCAACCCAAATTTTTCACTCAATGCACAAAGGACCAGGCTCAAATGATCCTACTTCAAACCTATGTGAAGATCTAGCTCTGTGGAAAAGGCTCTAATGCTGGGAAAGGTGGAAGAAAAAGAGGAAGAGGATGACTAGCAGCAGATTGGGTGGACTCAGTTAGTGTGGCCATCGTTGAACTATTGGAGGAATTGACCAGGTGGACAGATGGACAGATCATCAGAGAGAAATCTGTCTATGTATCCCTAAGGGTCCATAGTGACTTGGCAGCACATAATTAATGAATTAAAACTAATCTAAAGGACTAATAATGATTGTAATTCAAGCATCCTATATGAATCAATTAATATAATTCTGTTGTAATTCCTAATCACTCCAAGATGACTGAATACTTTCTAATTACCGGGGTTCAAACATAATTTTGTGCTCTTTGCGTGCATATGTAGTTCTTAATGAAAATCATGCTCTCAACATAAGGTTTTAAATCATATTTATTAAATTCAAATTAAATGCAAAATATATGAAAGAAAAACGTATTTCAATTTTGTTGTTAAAGCTTAATATAAATATAATATACACAATTTAAAAATATAATACCCTAGCCATACAATTTTCACAAGGATGGAAAACTTTTGGCCCTGGGGACACTATCATCTATCTGTCTGATTATCTGTCTATTTAATTTTAAAAAATAGTAGTTCTAATATAATCACTAGGATTGATCTCAAGAACTGAATACTTCATAATTCACAGACTTTATCACTTCCTCACTAAAGAAAGTTAACTCTATGGAAAATGGTCTTGTTGATGTTATATTTATGGTGCCTGAATGTAGCCATTTTTTTGTTAGAGAGTGTTTTAATGATACATCCTAATAGGAGGAATCCATCATCCCTATTAAAAGAATCTGCCTGAAAATAAATGAAACCAATTAGCAGTAAAAGGCTTGCTCACAAGTAATGTCAAACAAGGACATATGAACCATATTCTTAAGGCAACTAAAGGAAAATATATAATTCTACCAAGTTAGGGCAAGATCAATAAGTCTACAAAGTTTTATAGGGGAAGTATACTAATCCTGGAAAAGTAATATCTTAGAAGAAAGGCAGTAAGCAATAACTAGTTCACCATTAATTTATGTTTGAAAGATAATTATAACTACTGTAGGTTTTTTTACTGATAAAATAGTGATCCTCCCCTTTTAAAGAGGACATATGTTGGATAAGATCACCAATAAGCTTTTGGGTTGACCCCCTCCAGAGATCCATCCTGTACAGTGGAGTCCCATTCGTGACAGAGTTCAGGAGAACATGGGCTTGGATACAATCATTCTGTGATAATTATGATATATCTTGTTTCTGGGAGTTTATCTGGTGCCCTTATAATAACATTTTAAAGTGCTATCTAACTATGGTTTTAATTGCCTTTGATTTTGATCATTGATTTGGGTTATTTTGACTTTGTTTTGGTTTTATGGTAATCTGGTGATAGCAATTTTACTTTTCTGTTTGTGTTATATGAATAGGTTGTGGCGTACCATATTGCACATTGTATTTTTGTCCCTTTGGGATTTATTAGAATTATTTCAGAATGCTCTAATCAAACCAGAATTTGGGGAGCAATAGTATTTGTAACAAAGAAACCACCAAAAAACAAAACAAAAAAAAACAGCTAGGTATTTTCATGCACCATTGTTAAGAGTTATGGAGAAGCATTGAATTGCTTTAAAAATCAATAACTAGAGTTTAACCACAAGACTGAGTTGATTTTATTTACTACATTTATATGATACCTTTCTGCAATTTCTTTTGAGGTGCTTTACTGCCTGGCTTTCTCACTTAGGCTTGGCAGTAAATAACAGGCTTCCAGGAGTTCATGGTTTTGCTCAACTGTTCAGCTTGACTTGCCTGAAAACTCTCAGACTAGATTAGACTCTCTATTGCAGATAAGAATGAAGTCAGACAAAAAATAGGTTTCTTGCTGCCAGTGTGGAGATGCCAAAACTTAAAATTATAGGGATTTAAACTTGAAGTGTTTTCTTCCATCCTAATTAACAGACAGGGTGTGTATCATTTGAAAATGTTGAAATCGAACAATTGTTGTTTATTTACATAATAATCCAAGAGGTCTGTCTACTATCTGGAAGTGGCAGTTACTGCACTGGCTAGCAATTCACCTTCAAATCCAATTGGAGGTATTGGCTAACATCTGTAAAGTTCCACATAGCTTAACACCTAGCTACCTATAGAAACATCTCTCCTATCCAGTTTTGGGTCAAACTATGCAATCAGTTTGGTGCAGTGGTTAAGACATCAGGCGAGAAACGGGAAGATCATGGATTCTAATCTGTAAAGATGTAAAGCCACTTTGATGTCCTTGGGATAGTCATTCTCTCTCAGTATTATGAAGCAGGGAATGGCAAACCACATCTTGCTGAGAAAACTGCAGGGATCCGTCTAGAGAGTCACCAGGAGTCAACATTGAGTAGAAAGCAAAACAATGACAACAATAGCATCAAAAGTAAGGCATTTGGATTAAAATCAGTTGATGTTTCTGAGCAGGTCCTGATGTTTGAAATTATGTGTAGTCTATTTTCCCCTAGATGTGCTTATTTCCTTACAAAGAGATAGGTATTCAATCATTCCTGAAGGGAAAAGAACAGGATTTTGCAAATACAGCCTTGCTCATTCTTGCTTGTATTATTTCTCTTTCTGTGCATAATGACATGCTTTATTAGGGTAAAGTTCATCAAGAAGGGCTACTAACCAGTTTGCTGTAGTCAAAAGAATTATGTTCTGGTAATTTCTCCTTAAATTCCTGAAATCTAGAGTGTGTGTAGAACCAGTTTGTTGTAGTGGCACCCACGTACAAATCAGGAAACTGTGAGTTCTAGTTCTGCCTTAGGCACAGGGCCAATAGGGTGAATTTGAGTCTGTCAGTCTGTCTTAACCTTTGGAAGGATGCAATGGCAAACCACTTCTAAAACCTTGCTAAGAAAACTGCTGGGAATAGTCCAAGTAATCATAAGGAGTCAACACTCTTTGGACATACGAACACACCAACAATAATTGAGACATATGGGGTAGTGGTATCCAATGAAATAATATTGGCTCCTACTCTGATGTATATGATATAATGGCAGATAACCACTAAATTTCTACAAAAAAAGAAAATAATATTTTCCGTAGGACAAGACTCCCTCTTAGTGAGTGATAGTCTAGAACTGCTACTGAAAAGCTCTCAAAAGATGCAGGAAAGCATTAGATCTTTCATTTGTATTTAACTGAAATGTAAAAGACCAGTGTGACTGCAGATGGATAGAGGGATGATTATGCAGTAAAAGGCAGACACTCACATAAACACATTGTCTACCTCATCACAAAATGAAATGTGAAAATACGAAGCCGTCCAAGAGAATTTCTTTGAATTTTTTTTCCTGATTTTTTTCTTTTAAATTGAATGAGTACTGGGAACAAAAGTGCAGAATTTAGCTACCTGGTAGTAAAAAAAATAGTTAATAGCTGAATAGACAAGATGCAAAAGAAAGGAGAAAAAAATTCAATCACTCTGGGAATGTTTAGAGAGAAGAGCAACTGAAGGTGTTCCCACCTCCCCTCCCAAGCTAAAGAAGACAAACTTACCTCTGGCTCACCTCTCTTTTTGCACGAACTAAACCAAATGTATTTTGCAGATATGAGAAGGTGGTACTGGTAACCTCCAGGAAGAGTCCTGAATAATTCTCCTCACATCTGAGGTCATAAATGAATGCAAAATGGGTGAAGGTACTCCAGAAAAAGTGAGACCTAGTGATGATCTCCTTCCTTCCAACTTTGGGGGAAAAGTTTGAATAAATGTTAAAATTCCAAAGTAGAAGGAGATACAAAAAGAGGGAAGAGATGGGGAAAGGAGGAAGAGATGTGGAAAGGTGGTGACAGGTTTCTTAATCTCATTTTACAAAGCATTTTAAGACAACGTGCAGTAAAGTAGTATTAAGAAATGGAACACAGAGATCACATTTTCTTTTTGCCATAGTTAGGGCAAAAAGAGCAGGATGGCTGTGATATTTTTTCTAGAAATAAAACTGTAAGTGATGATACTAATGCAGTGTATCCTGCTACTGCTAGTAATGCTGCAGGGTTTGTGTGCTCCAGGTTTCTTCAGTTAAACAATGTCATCTATCAAGACCCTGGAAATGAGGTTTCTCTGTAGTAGCATCTTTCCTTTGAAATGAGATCCCCCTCAAGATCTGGATGGCCTCCACTCTGCTATTGTTTAGAAGAACTATGAAGATCTGAATCTTCACTCCTTCCCCAGGGCTTTGGTGGAGAAAAGTGAGACTACCATGTCATTCCATATGGTTTGTCATCTTGTATTGGTTTAATTGTACAGATTTTCCTCGACTTACAGCTGTTTGTTCAGTGACCATTCAAAATTATGACAGAGCTGAATGAAGGGACTTAAAATTCCTGCCCTGGCCTTACAACTGACTACAGGGATGCTGCAATGGCCCTCCCCTATCTTTCCCCCTCCCATCCAACCCTTCTTGGTCCCCTCAGGCTTTGGGCCTGCTTCCAACTCCACTAGGTCCCATATCCTTTTCCCCTTCCCCATATGAACCAGTCACTTAATTTTTCTGTAAATCCACTGCATGATTATAAGTCAGAGATTGGGTCTGGGAAAGAGAACTGGCTGATCTGACCCCCAGCCTTCCTCTACTCTACAGCAGGGCTTGTGGGCTGGATGCCTCACATGCTGGCCACACCCATACCTGATTTAGCGAAATGGAAAAAAGTCCTGATATGTCATGTGACACCACCGTGATGATGTGAGTTTGACATCCCTGCTCTACAGAGTATGGCACCATTCCAGTGTGGCCATAATTCATTATGCCTAGATCCAAAATAGAGTCTGCTTCTGGGATGGCATCACTCAGCCTCTGAGTAGGAATGCTATGATCTTCCAAAGGAGATTTAGGAAGGGTTAGGTGGACTGATCAGTGACAAGATAGGAAGGAGGAGGGAGGAAGGATCCAGTGGGCTTGGAAGCAATCCAAGGTTTGTGGGACACCCAGCATGGCAAGAAGCAGAGCATGAGGTGCCTTAAGAGATGGAGAGAATCCTTAGGGCAGAAAAGTAGGAAAGAAATAATTTAAATAAATATAAACTTCTAGTATAATTGTAACTGTCAGCTCTGAGATTCAGCTGCCACAAGAATGTTATGTGGGGAGTGAGGGAGTGGAAAAGTTCAAGGTTATCTAATGTGTCACATTAAAAAATTCCAGCCGCAGTTAATTGGTTCTCATGATTAATGAAGTGTAGTAAGTGGGAGGAGACAGGGTGGACTTAGTGAAATGCACGCGCAATGAGTTTCACTTTTGGAAATTTTCATAGACGTGCCAGAGCTGTTCCTAATAAATCAACTGGAGATTATGCTTGTCTCAGAGTGGTTGATTATCATGGACAATTTCTGGATGCCTAACATCTATTTCCAAAAGTCCATTTTTCTTTTCTAAAGGGGTTTAGCTGATACCCCAGAGATTTTCCCCAGAGATGGAAAAAAATCAACAATCAGCCAAAATTGGAGATGTGCAGGAGGGAACTGGTGGGCCCCACCCTCCGGAGCACTAGCTGGATCTGTCAGCCCCTGTTTGGAGGAGATGATGGATGCCTTCAGAATGGCATAAATGGGGCATAAATGCTGTGTGCATCAAAAACATGTACCCTCTCCCCCTCATGAAGGACTTATTGAACAACCTATCAAAAGGCAAGGTATCACTAAGCTAGATCTCTGGGAAGCTTAATACCGGGTCCGCATCAAAGAGGGAGACAAGTGGAAAACAGCTTTTAACTGCCCTTTGGGTAGCTTCCAATTCAAAACCATGCCTTTCGGACTTCAGGGAGCTCCCACAGTGTTTATGCAACTCATCAATTAAGTGCTACACCTGCATCTTTATCGGGGGGTCCTCGTATACCTGGCTGACATCCTTATCTTCAGCAAAACCATGGAAGAACATGTAAAATTGGTCCGACAAGTCCTAGAAAACTTCTAGCTGCCAAATTATATGTGAAACTCTCAAAATGCGAATTCCACAAAGAGTTGCTGGATTATTTAGGCTACCGAATATCCAACCAGGGAATTGAAATGGACCCCGGAAAGGTGAAAGCGGTGCTGGACTGGCAACCCCCCAGAACCTGAAAACAACTTCAGAGGTTTTTTGGATTTTGCCAACTTCTATAGACAATTCATTCCATCCTTCGCCGAAGTTGCCCTCCCTTTGACAGAGTTATTAAAAACGGGGCCGTCACCTACCAAACCGAAGCCAAATCAACCCCTGGCTTGGACCATGGAATGTCAGAAAGCTTTCAAGACCTTAAAATGCCTCTGCAGCTGAGCCCATCCTCCAGCACCCAGACATGTCCAAGCCTTTTATTGTCCAAACTGATGCAAGTGATGTAGTGGTGGCAGCCGTTCTGCTGCAAAAAGACTCTCAAAACCGACTGATGCCTTGTGCTTATGTGTCCAAAAAACTGATGGACACAAAATGAAGATGGGCAGTCTGGGAGAAAGAAGCACTCACTGTACGATGGGCTTTATTGACTTGGAGGCATTTCCTAGACGGGGTGCAGGAGCACTTTGAGGTATGGACTGATCACAAAAATCTTGAGGCTCTAAAGACCCCTAGGAGATTATCACCCAAACAAGTCCACTGGCCCAATACTTCAAGTGGTTCAACTTCAACATTAAATATATCCCTGGAGGGAAAAACGTATTGGCGGATGCCCTATCTAGAAAACCTCAGTTTGACAGCCACAGAGAGGAAATAGTACAAGTCTTAATTTCAGGAGCTCAATCGGCAGGCCAAGTAACCACTCAAGCCCAAGCCAACTGCAACCACAAACGCCTGGAAGATAAGCTAACCACAGAATTGAAAACTGCCCTATTGACCGATCCCTGGTTCCTGGACCATCAAAACATGTTAACAATGAATGAGGGACTAGCTTGGAAATGGACTAAGCTTTATGAACCCATAACTACTGGTACTAAAGAGTAGCCACGACTCGAGGCTGGGAGGCCACTTCAGATTCTTAAAAACCTTACATTTACTAAGAAGACAGTTCTGGTGGCGAAAACTGAAACCTGATGTCGAGGAGTATGTAAAAAGTTGCTCAATTTGTGCCACAATGAAGCACAGAACTAGAAAAACCCCTGGCTTCCTTCAACAAGTCGCTGAACCAACCGAACCATGGGAAGAAATCGCAATGGACTTTATTGTGGAATTACCTAAAAGTGAAGGGAATACAATCATCTGGACTGTAATTGACTTTTCTCAAAACAGGCCCACTTTATAGTCTGTAAAGGACTGCAAAAAAACTTGCAAAAACTTCCATCTTCAAAAAAACTTGCAAAGCTGTTCATGAAACATATCTATAGACTACATGGAACACCTCGTAGAATAATATCAGACAGAGGGGTACAATTTATCGCAAAATTTTGGAGGGAATTTTTAAAGTCCATTGGGTCCTCCCAAGGATTATCCTCAGCTTTCCATCTGGCTTGTAACGGAGCAGCGGAGAGGGCTAACGCCATGATTGAACAATACATTAGATGCTATGTAAATTATCAACAAGAAAACTGGGCTCAGTTATTACCTTTTGCAGAGGTTGCTTACAATAATGCAGTACATAGCAGCACGGGGTTGACTCCATTCCAAATCAACACTGGAATGGATTTTGTCCCTATGCCAGAGTTACCTAGAGAACCTCCCACATCCATGTCCCTAACTGAATGGATGAACTTATTAAAGAAAGGGTGGGAAAATACAAAAAAAAGCATTGACTGGAACTGCAAAAAATTATAAAAAACAAGTGGATAAACATAAATCTCTTCAACCACCATTTAAAGTGGGAGACAAAATATATTTGTCAACCAAGTATCTTAGGTTGAAACTGCCTAGTAAGAAACTGGGCCCAAAATTCTTGGGTCCGTTCCCAATTTCAAAAATAATCAATCCGGTCACTGTCCAATTGAGTCTTCCTTGACTATTAGGGAAAATTCATCCAGTGTTCCATTGCAGTTTGCTAAAACCAGCTGCTACATCAATGGTAAGACCAGTGCCAATTGCTCCCCCTCCCCCATTAACAATACAGGGGGAGACACATTATGAAATTAAGAAAATTCTCAATTCTAGATTACATCATGGAGGATTGCAATATTTGGTCTTATGGAAGAGATACCCTCTCTCAGATGCTAGTTGGGTAAAGAGTTGGGATGTCCATGCTGATCAATTGGTTACCCAATTCCATGAGGACTTTCCCTACAAACCAAAGGGTCCTTGTGGAGGGGGGAGAGGGGGTTAAGGACAATGTAGATACCACTGTATCTATTTTTGTTGTTTTCTTTTAGGAGAAGGAGTTTTCAAGGGGGGATGCCTGTCAGCTCTGAGATTCAGCTGCCACAAGAATGTTATGTGGTGAGTGAAGGAGTGGAAAAGTTCAAGGTTATCTAATCTGTCGCATTAAAAAATTCCAGCTGCAGTTAATTGGTTCTCATGATTAATGAAGTGGGAGGAGGTGGGAGGAGTAAGTGGGAGGAGACAGGGTGGATTTTGTGAAATGCGCCCGCAATGTGTTTCACTTTTGGAAATTTTCATAGATCTGCCAGAGCTGTTCCTAATAAATCAACTGGAGATTATGCTTGTCTTGGAGTGGTTGATTATCATGGACAATTTCTGGATGCCTAACAGTAACCCTCATCCCCCACCTCACAGTTATCTTAATTCCCCTTTCTGTTTGGACACAAATCCCTTTCTCCCTGTATTTACTCATTATTTCATCCTGTCATCTGCTTTTGACAATTAAAATAACTGGTCCTTAGGCTGGGAATGTGCCTGTTCTTTACTATTATATAATGGATTTTGAAGTTTTTTTTTAAAAAAATCCTTATTACTTCTTTCATTGGTTATTTTTCATAGAATATTTTTTCTCTCTATCTCTCTTTGAAACTTAAGAATCAATCAGTCCCCCGATTTCCTTTAAGTTTGGACAAATGGAATAAAACAATAAGAATAAATTCACAAATTAGTCCACCTTTAACCATATGGAAGATCTATGTTATAGACTTCATTAGTATTAACTGGTCTATAAAGTTATGCAGGGAAAAAAACTTGATACTATTTACAATGAACATTTGGAAGTCATTGACATTTTAAAAGTCTGTATTTTGTAAATATAATCACAAATGCCACTGATTCTGGAAGCTTTCTATATATGTAGTCAAAGAGCAGGTCAACGGGCAAAACGGCTTTCAGGCATGTATAGCACCTCTAACTGGATGACATGTTCTGCTGTTTCTCCTTGTCATACATACATTTCATAATTGCTGTCTGACAGGAAAGCATGGGCCCCATTTGCTCGACTGCTAAAGCTGGATTGAAGGTCAGAAGATACTTCTACAGACAAGCGAATTTTGGAATAGAGTCAAGACTCTTTTCATTGAATTAGATTCTTAGCAGATGCAATTGATATTAAAGCTGTTTGGGGAGGAAAGGCTGGAGAAGAATATCACAAGAGAAGTTGGACAGAGTTCAGAAGACAGGAGTGTAGACTTTCCAGTGCAACTGTAGATACCATTGCAGGAATTGCTGATGGCAATGTTGAGACTATGGATAAGGTCTTCAAAATCAAATAGTGATTGAGAAATTCTGCTTATCCTAAAGGTTTAAACAACAGAAAGCACTAGAAACTGGAGAGAACCATAACCATCTTTGAAATAAGATTTATTGCAGATAAAATGCTGTTGTTTGAAAATGCATGTATTAGCCACCACTTTAAAAATGGGCTTATTTGTTTTGTTATACATAAATATAATAAATGGAGCTGAGGGATTTTAAAAAGTGCTGCTAATATGTTCAGAAAATGTAACCCTGGATTAACAGCCCAAAGAAGAAAAATAAAAGAAGCAAAGATACCAGAGCTAAAAAGAAAGACAGGGAGGAAAGCATTTCTAACTATCGTCAAAAGGTACACTCATTTTTTAGTCTTTAGAAAAAGAAGGTTAAACAACAATTAAAATATTTTTTTCTAAAGCACAGTTGATGTTGAGATTTTCTTACAGATTTTCCAGAGCTGTTGGCACAAAATAATAAAAGGAATTGGATCTTCACTTGATTAAGAAAGCCGACACTTGCTGCATGGGTAATTTTAATTAATAAACAGGAAACTGAGATAACATGTTGTGCCAATAGCTATAGAAACAAATCTCTTTTCTTGGTTTGATCACAGCCTGCAGGTGGTGGTGATTGAATTTGACACTGAAAGCTTGCCTCTCCACATTGGTATTACCAATCAGGCAAAGACTTGTGCATGTTTTTCTGGCTAAATACATAAAGATTTAACAATCTTCAATTGAGCATTTGCTTGAACAGCTAAATAAATTCCAGCATGGTATGTGAATAAAACACACAATGCAACTAGTTGTTTCAAGGATAATCCAATCATGGGGCCTGAAGGTCAAGCAGTGACCTGGAAAATTAGCTTACCAGTGGCTAATATACAAGGAGACAGTTTCAAAAGATGTAGAGGCAGAATGCTTAAAATGAAAATAAAGAAAATTGATTATTTTTTTTTTAAAAAAGACCTAAACAGTCCCAAGAACTCAAGAATTTGACAACCTTTTAATACTTTGGGGATTTGGCTGTCAGGAATTAAGAATCATGAAATCATGAACATACATACATTCTAGTTTAGAAGATTTATTGCTCAAACCTATACACAAGAATCTGAACAACTGTTAGCACTAAATAATGGAATTCAAGATGAGAGTGGATACAGAGCATTTGTGAACATGTAACAATTCTAGGCTGTTCTCTTGATTTCAACCCCCAAGCTCTGCCATCTCTTCTCCTATATCAGCAGATCTCCTAACTCCATCCTCTTATGTAAGTATGAAGTTCTTTAAAAGAGTACTAATTCAAACGTAGCGTTTCTATTATCTGTCATATCAACAAGTTCCAATATATGTTGTACAAATGTTGTATAAAATGAAATTTCTTTTATTTATGCTTAATTTTTGTTCTCTAATGACTGACCTGTGCCCAACTAACTCCTCACATTATTTGCAGATTCATAATGAATTAATTGTGTTAATTAACTATTAAATAATTTTCATATTAATTTAAACATACGTTCTAGAGCAAGAATGAGCATGCTTTTATAAAATAAGATAGGCATGACTATTCTATCTAATAAATATATTATTCCTTTCACAAAGAATCCATTGCTGATGAATTGTAAATAAATGATTCAAAGATACTGTATATTTCTCCTGCCTAATTCATGGGGGAAACATTGTGCCTAATCAAAACATTTTCATTTAACTATACTTGAATATAAATTTAACTATATATAAAATGTTATTGCATGGTGTCTTAACACATACTATGTGATTATTGTTAAGTTAGGAAAAATTCTATTTTAATTTACAATAACCACAACACATTACTCCATACTTCTAGGTCACCGCTACATCATGCTATGAAGTGAGTGCTTGGTTCTTATAATTATGCTATATATACTCTGTTATATAGAATATTACCCAATATTCAGTGCCCAACAATCTAATATCCAAGATACTTGAAAAAGAGAGAAGGTCTGAAAGAGGGGAATGGCTCCAAATTTTGTGTGTGTGTGTGTGTGTTTGTGTGTGTATTTGATGGCTAGAATTTTTTCATGTTTGTGAGGAGCCTGAAAAATCAGGATGTTCATTATGCAGAAAGTCTTCATAGATGGAGAAATCTCTGCAGTTCTTTTTTAATATAAAAAAACTCTCTATAAATGGAAGGTGTTGCAAAAGTCTAGGTCTTGTTCACATATCCCTTCTCCCTAAAAGCAGGTTAAAATGATATCAGTTTCAACAGCACTTAAGTCTAGTAAATATACTAAATAATGTATTTCAGAAAACATTTGAGTATGAGCCTGCAACAGTGTACTGGTTCTAAGCTTATAAATACATATTTTATAACTGAGCTTTCTTAATAGTGCCTTCTTTAATATGGTTCTCTCAAAGGAAAGTATAAAGGAAAGTATATGTTTCAGGAGAAGAAATTCCAAGAAATAGTTGTAGTTTGGGTTGAACTCTAGAGTCTAGTGCAGATATTTCATTACCCAACTAGGTAACATCATCAGTGCTACCTAGCGAAGGAAGGATTTCCCTGAAAAGGAATTGGAAATTAGGAGTCATTTCTCTCTTTCAGGCTTTCTCTCCCCCCTCCCAATATCTTGGATATTAGATTGTTGGAGTCTGAATACTGCAGCAAACTGCCAATCTTTGGAATTTTCTGAAAGGCTAATAAGATGAGAATCATATGTATCTTCATAGATATATTATTTCTCCAAGGCAGGTGCTACCACAGAAAAAGCATGGACATGGGTTGAACAAGATGACACTATTTAATGGATCATGTTCTCTGCGAGACTTGGTGAGGCAGCAGCAGGAGAAAGATGGTTCCACAATTAGCCCGCCTTATAACATGCAGGGCTTTAAAGGTGACAGCCAACATCTTGAATTTCATTCAAAAACCTACTGTGAGGCAGTGCAGCTAGTGGAAGAGTGATGTTATATAGGAATATTGGGAGACAACACAAGGTTCTTGCACTGATGCATTTTAGATAAGCTTCTAAGTAGTCCTCAAGGGAAGCCCAATGTACAGCATGTAATAGTAATTCAAATGGACTCTTTGGTTCTTGCTTGTTTTGCTGTTATCTTGCAGACATTTCATTGTCAATCTAGGTAACATCATCAGTGTTAGTAGGAATTGAGGTTTGCTCTCATTTTATATACTAATAGCTTGCCCTGTCAGTGTTGGTGGGAATAGTCTTGATGGTTGCTTGAACAGCTTGATGTGTTGTTCTTTATTGTTAGCTTATTTTATAGTTTCTTGATTGGGGTATTGTTTGCTTCTTGATTGTGTGTCTAATGTTAATCTCGATATTAATTTCTGTCATCTGGGTGCCATTGAAATGTTTTGATATTTTTGCTTCTTTTTTTAGCTTTTTGGTTGTCTCTTTGGAATGGTATGTGGATATTGTTCATCTCCAGGTGCCTGTTGAGGGCTGATTTGATCTTGCACAACACAAACTGTGTAAGAACACTATGTAGACAAACACAAACACATTGCAACAATGCTGAACAGCAGAAAAAGAAAACTGATCATCTATACAACATCTTCCAACAAAATGCAAACCCATGCAATTTCATTAAAAAGTGCCTGACCACTCAACCCAATATAGCACAACCAATACAAGCTGTGAAAAGATAACATTGTCACACATCAAAAACTAAAATCATAACTATTACAACCACATGGCATTACTATAATATACAAATCAACTAAAGCCTTCCAAAGTAAACAAAAGACCCAGTAGCCCTGGAATAAAAAGCAGGAGTTATTCAGAAAATATAGTGTAAAGAAGTGCAACAGCCATTATGCAGGACTAATAGGCAGAAAACTAGCAGAATGCTCCTATGAACACCAACTAGCAGTCAGAAGACATAATGAAAACTTCTTAATTTCACAAGGACAGACATAATAATATTTTCAACTAAGAAACTGTGAGCATTTTAGACCAAGTCAAGTCCAAAAGCTCTAGAGAATTTCTGGAAGGCTAGCATTCAAACCACAAGCAAACTAAGAATGAACAGCCCAAGGAACAACTAAGACTGCTTCCACTAACACTAAAAGAGCAAGCCTTATATATATTTTGAGGAGTTCGGAGAACCAGCAAATACCACCTCTGACTGGCCCCACCCACATCTATTATTTGCCTCCTGAGTCCCAGCTGATCGGCTGGGTCTTCTTTTGTAGCCCTGCACAGGAGAACGGAGCTGGAAAGNATCCTTACCCTGCCACGCCCACCAAGCCATTCCCACCAAGCCACGCCCAAAGAACTGGTAGTAAAAAAAATTGAATCCCAGCACTGATTATCTTCTATTTGTAATTCAAATAGGAGTTGACTAAAGCAAAATCATCATTATTAAGGCCCCCAAGTCCAACAGGAGATGCAATTGGTACAGTGACCTGACTTCACACACACACACACACACACACACACACACACACACACATCAAAGAACTATAGCATTTTCTACCTGCCTCCATAAGCTCACTTTTCAAAGGAGCTGATTATCTCTTATTAGTATGTAGGGGTTTATAGAAAAGGAAATGTTCCAAGGTCGGCAAGAGAGTAGAATTTACTCTTAATTTATGAGATAAATTGTCTCTCAGTTCAACTTAATAGTCAGGAGAGTTAATTATAGGCTTTTATACTTACCAAGAGTATGCTGTTTCTTTTTTAAAGTCAAATAGTAAACCTTTCATTCGTATAAAGGGTATAGAAAGCATGGGATGAGATGATTTGCTATTATTTCTTCAACAAATAATATTTATTTTAATACCTTTCAGCTATTATAATTATATTACCATTATATATGGAAGAAAAACTATCGTTTCTTTTGTCTGCATTATTCAGGACATTTTATACCTGAACTTCAGAAACACAAGAGATGATATAGATTAGATGAGGCTGATAAAAAACAACCAAGCTGCTTGAATTTATGAAAAAATACCAAAAATTCTGGTAAGAAATTTAGCAAACGAAAATAACTTTTAATAAATCACATTTTCCTTCAGATACAAGTGGCTTATTGAATTGAAGTAAAAGCAGCTCTTTCTGCTCAGGTTGTCAGGGGCAAGGGATCAGGACCATAGGTCACATTGCAATTAAAAAAAAAGAGTTATTGCTCAAATCTATACACAAGAATCTAGTTATTAAAGTTCAACATTAAATTGGCACCAGATAAGAGTGAATGGAATTCAAGAGAACTTGGACCTGGATTGCAGTGTAATGACTCTAAACCAGGGGTGTCAAACTCATGCCATGGCGGCATCATGTGCTAAATTGGGTGTGGGTGTGGCCAGCGTGTGATGCATCTGTCCCATGGGCTGGGAGTTTGACAGCCCTGCTCTAAACTGATAACCTGCTTAACACTGCACCCCAGCTCTGCATGTTGTTGTTCTTCACAGGGTTTTTTATTTTAACATCACCAACTCAGGCCCAAAGTTTAGCAAAGTTGGCCAGATATATTGCTGCCAGAATGGAATAAAAATATATGGTACCCTTTCAAGATAGCAATTCTTAGATTTCTGACTAAATGTTACTTTAACACTGACTGTAGAATACTAATCTCTATTCTACCGAAGTCAAGGTAGACAAGACATTCTACACAAGAAAGCTAGTTTTAGAGGACACAGACCATCCTCATGCCATAGAGTTTGCTCCTCCAAAACCATGTTAGCCATGCCATCCCCAAACATCATGGCTTTTTGAAGGTAAAAATTCCCAATGGTGCCCCCCCCCTTTGATGCCTAATCAAATGACAATTGAGATCAGATATGTTTTAAATAGACAGATAGATAAATAGATAGATANATAGATAGATGATAGATAGATAGATAGAATCTATCTATATATCTTGGGTAGACGGGTAGGTAGGTAGGTAGGTAGGTAGGTAGATAGGTAGGTAGGTAAATAGATAGATAGATAGATAGATAGATAGATAGATAGATAGATACACACATACACACATACACACATACACACATACACACACTCATACACACTTGTGGATAAACCTCTTTGTGGATGAGCTGACCTCAACATTTTCATGTTTTCATTTTCATACTATTTTGGTTAAAAATGTGAAAGTTGACATCTGCAGATGGGTTTATCCACAGGTATGTGTAGGTATTGTTTTATATATCAAAGGTAAGTCTATTTGCAAATAAACTGAGTGTCAACTATAAAATATCTAGAATGTTACCTTGAAATAAATCCTTTTTAGTTTTGGGAGTGTGGCTCAAGGCNNATGATTTAATTGGAGTAACTGCTGGAACCCTGACACTGAATCTGATTTTTTTTAATATACTGTGAATCTAAATTTTTTGGCTTAGCTGTGAATATATACAGCAATTAAAAGAAAGATGGCACCTGTGATGGTTTGATTTAAGCCCCACCTGTTTTAATGGATGGAACTTCAACTGTTGCCACAATATTAGGTTGTTGTTCTTTACCATACCCTGCAAAGCACCATAGACTGAGATTTCTCTTCCCTTATATCTGCTTAGACTTGTCACCGAAGAAATGAAACAATTCTAATAGCCAATCTGAAAAAAAAACCTAACCATTATTTCTTCCTCCTGAAGAGTAAGTATTCCGTATGTATTTGCTCAATTCTGAGTCACTGAAGCAAATGCTTGAGCAGCCATGTACTTATCAACACAGGCTGTCCAACCAGCCGTGTGCATAAAATGTATAATTTTTCAATTAGTGACAGAGAGAAGGTTTAATATATCAGAAATATCATTTTGGATGTTTAATTTTAATGGTTCCCTGCATTATTAGATTTTTAAAAATCTGTATGAATTAGTTTCTAAACAACGTCTGATAGATAGTCACATTTCTCGGTGATATAATAGGTTAATCTCTACTGTTCTTCTGAGTTCAGATAATATAATCAGATCATTCTGGGCCTCCACTAGAATATTCTATTTATTTTTGAACCAAAAGGGGGAGTAGGTTGGAGTAGGAGAAGGGGGATAATGAGAAAGAGAGAGTTGATAATAAAGACATGGATGATGAGGTGCTCTAAAAATGATTAGGCGTGCAGGAAGAAAAGATTTAATTTGGGAGATTGAGAACGGTGGAGATATTTGCTTTCTGCCCACACACTTTCACTATTGCTCAGTATAACTAAAGCCTTTAAATACTTTATAAATTGGAGAAATTAACCACAAAATGCCTGATTTGAAGGAATTACCTACTATGCATCATTTGTGTATTTCTTCTATTAATGGAAAAAAAGCTTCACACATTTGCTTTTCAGACAACTGAATAAATGAGAAGAGAATTTTTTTAAAAAGAGTACTTATACTTTTCTGAATGGTAAATCAGAAAGACAAAAGAAAAGATGTAAGTATTTTCTTCTGTATATGAGAGATTAGATCTGGAAACAACCTGAATCTTCTGGACACACGCACTGAGAGAAGGGGAATGTCCACTTGCAACACAATTTTGAAATCATACATATTTGTATATTCCAATAATATATTGTATATTATAAGTAAATGTAATTTGGTAATGTACTAGAGCCCTACATTACACTGCTGGTTACACTAAACCTGTTCTGACCCAAACCTGGTTCCAAGAGATCAAACACAAGAGAAAGGCAGCAGTACAACCTTTTTATGTTTCAGCTAAGAATTCTGTTTCTTCACAGATAAAAGGCTGCTTCCAACTAATTATCTCCGACAAGAAAGAACCTTGCCAAGTTTTTGCAAGTCTGCCAAAACACAACAGATAAGAAATAGTTCACAATACAAGAGTCTTCAAAATACCAACTGTAATGTCCACAAGGCTGAGTTCAAAATGTCTTTGCCTTCTGCAAAGAAGGTTAGTTTCACATCTGGCTTTTATCTTCTTGAAGGAGGGCCATTACCTTGCAGCCTTACTCCTGAGTCACCCATGCTGTTGCAATTTCTCTTTCCTATGAGCAATCCTGCACGCACACGCACTTGACACAGGCTCCTTGGGAACCTCCTCATCACTGCTGCCAGCCCCCACAATCTCTGAAGGCAGCAGGCTAATGGTCCTGGCCCCTCATCTGAGCCCTTGCTCTCCTCAGCCGTCNNNACCTGCTGCCGGCTAACCACAACAAAACCTTTTAAGCCTGGAATTTCTATTTAGTTTTGTGACAAAGTTATACTTTAGTCCAACTGGCAGAACAAGAGCTGGTAACATGATGAAGAGAAAGGAGAAGATGTTAGAGAACCCACATACTACATTGAATATAAATATATATAAGAGGTAGATCATCATAGTAAGATACATACTGAAATGAATGAAGGGTTCATTTATCCTTTAATTTTAAAAAATAGCAAGAATCACTCAGTTTGTAGTCCATACTGAGTGCCCATCAACTACACAGAACCAAGGAAGGTTTCTTCTTAACCTGCTTTTGTTGTTTTCAATAACGTGCTGTACATATGGTGACGGTGACAGGCTATTCTGTTCTTCTCCAATAATCTCCAATAAGTTTTTGCTTTCAATTTATATCTTCAGTTTTATTCTAAATAACATAAAGTGTTGCAGTAGATTTCCTCAAGTTCTAGAAGGTCCTTGAGGACACATTTTTCTGGCTTATCAGGAAGTAGGTTGTGGTCTACTTTGTCAAATGCCTTGCTGAAGTAGAAATATACTATGCCAACAGCATTTTGCTGGTCTACTAATTTAGTTACTTTGTCAAATAATGAAATAAGGTTGGTTTGGCATGATCTGTTTTTAACAATCCCCATGCTGGCTACTGGTTATAACTTTATTTTTTTCTGGATGTTCACAGATCTATTTTTGATTATTATTTTTTCCAGTATCTTTCTAGGTACTACAGATCAATCAGCCTAACAATACCAATTAGGGAATATCATCATGTCTTACAGACAGCAATCTAATTAGGTAGATTATTGACGATGATGATGACGATGATGTCAATAATGAAATTTATTTGCTGCCTATCTCACTGTAGGCCTACTCTAGGTGGCTTACTATCATAAAAAATGAAGAAATAAAAAGAAAGTTTAAGGAAAGTGAAAGTAAAATAGAACAATAAAATAACCAAGGAAAAAGAAAACAAAGAAAATACACCAATATGATTAGTTTAAAAAACTCTTTACTGGTTAAAAAAAAGAGTTTTAAGGGGTTTTTCAGCCTAACATTCAACTGAGGAGAAGGCAAGTGGTAAACAGGCTTATATGGTGCAGCTATTCAGAATGTATGTGTTTAGATTTAGCAGCAAGGGGCATTAAGGTTATGGAGGGTATGCAGTATAAAACAAAGATCCAGTAGGTAGAAATCCATACAACTAAATGTTATCAGTATTATAATTTATGAGATAAAAATGATATTATATATTTTTTTAAAATTCACATTTATATGCCTTCTCCGGAGACTCAGGGCGGCTTAC
>AZIM01004923.1:15756-28237 GCA_000516915.1 Ophiophagus hannah | reverse complement strand
TCCAATGTGCTTGGCAATAGCCTTCATTCCCTTGTATATGCCTGCTTTATTACCAAGCGGCAATAATTTGTTGAGAAAAAAGTTAACATTAATAGATTTCCCTTTTGAACTTTTGCTTGATAAGCATGGGAAATGTAAGCTAGAAAAATCTGATTTTTTTAAAAAAATGAATAGTTTCATTTCTGAGCTCTAATTCATCATCCCTGGTTTGTTTGATTTTTTTAGAGTTTTATCCATTTATATATTTTATTTCTATTTTAGGAATTGTATGATATTCTCTAATTGGTGGAAATATAAAATATGAACCATTATTATTTTTACAGTTATGGTTTTATTATTGATTGCTAACTTTTCTGCTAAGATGGTGATGTGGTCCTACCATGTTTAATTAAACCCAGTTCAAGTGCTGACTGCAGAGCTTTATCTGGAGTCATGTTTACCTACACAAAATGCTTCTCATCATATAGAATAGGAGTTGGGAAATGATGGCCCTTTTATGACTTATGGACTTCAACTCCCAAAATTCTTGAGCCAGCCATGCTCTGGAATTAATTCATCCTTTTGTTTTTTAACTCAAAATGAGGAACACACGTAACTGATATTAAATTTCTGTTACTAAAATTCAGCAGCACAGTTAGAGGTCTTTGTGGAACATCAGCAGCTTTTAAAACTTGGAAAAGCTTTTTTACATGTTGTGACCTTGATATCAAAGAATATATATCTGAAGAGTTTCAGTCTAAGGTCAAAGCAAAATGAAGTCTTCCTTCAATGACCTTGGAACAGAGCTTGGATGTTTTAAGCAATGTCATTCCAAAATGCTCCAACTATTTTGAGATATCTAACTGCAAAGCTTTGTTAGTTATGCTGAAATCCAGTTATAGTTTCAATGGAGATGTTCTTCGGGAACACAGGAAGGTTAAATCTGACAGGACATCAGGATGAACAGATTTTTTTTTTTACATAAGTAGAGCGATATTGAAGTTACATAATTCACTGCAAAATAACATGATTATATTCTCTTTAAGAGCAAATTAGATAACCTGTCAGGGCATTTTAATGATCAGGACTGAGAAAAATTTTCCCAGTGAAGCAAAATACATAATAATAATAATAANATAATAATAATAATAATAAAAATAAAAACAGGGGCAGCTTCTGAAACAGCCACCCAAATCTTATGAGAAGTTCAACAGCTTTGATGACTCATTTACTTTATTCACATTTACACATGTTACAATTACAAAGTACCTTTTTGCAAAGCTTTACAGAGACCAATTATTCATAGGCCTATGGTCTTATAGAAAGAAAGACTGAAGGTCAAATTGCAAAAAAAAAAAATACAGGTAGTCCTCAATGTATGACTATTTATGTAATGACTATCTGAAGTTATCACATACTGAAAAAAGTGACTCACAACTGTTCTTTATATTTATAATATCACAGCATCCCTACAGTCAGGTGCTTGGCAACCCAGTACATATTTGTGAAGGTTGCAGTGTCTTGGGGTCATGTGATTGCTATTTGCAACCTTCACAGGGGTTTTCAGCAATCAAAATTAATGGATAAAATCAGAGTCATTTAACAACCATGGCAAAAAGGTTGTAAAATTGGGTGTTATTTACTTAACAACCTCATTTAGTTTAGCAATGGTCCCAATTGTATTGTGTTGAAGACCCTTTAACTACCCTTTAACTAAGAATAGCAACAGTAATACCAGTTAGACTTATATACCACTCCATAGCACTTTACAGCATTTTCTGAACAGTTTTCAAATAATCTGAGCCCCCATTTAACCAATCTCAGAAGGATGGAATTCTGAATCATGGAACTCCAGACTCTGGGTAGAGTTAGCCTACAATACTGCATTCTAACCACTGCTCCATCAGAAGTCTTGAAAGAAAGAATAAATGAATTCAGATGAAGGGAAAGAGTGGGAATATTACAATTAGATGGAGTTGATGAGATCACCAAAAAGAAAGAAGTGAGATTTTAAAGAAAAGGCAATGTTTGAAGTAGTATATTATGGTGGAAGGAAGGATAATTTGCAATAATATAGAAAGCTGTGGAGAAATATGGCTAACACAGTTGGTGTCACTTCCATGTAATTACATATTTTCTTTTTGTTATTTAATACCTAATTAGTTCTTTTTTTTCCTGAGCTTTCCCTAATGCCACTTACCTCAAAAAGAAATAATTTGATGGGGTGATATGAATGACCACTCAATAAACTTATTCTGATAGTCAATTTTATTACTCAACTAGTTCTATACCTGTGCTTCACTATGAAACTATGTGATCAAGCTAAGTTTTGGGGGAGAAAAATAAGAGGAAAAAATTGTGTTTCTGCCTACCAGCATCCATTGATATTAATCTGGCTAGTGTCCTGTCAGTGTGTGAGAGAGTTTAGGGCTGTTTAGAAATTGAAACAGTATTTACTGTGTGAGCAAGAAGGAGACAGCAAGGAGCCTGGGTATGGCTTAGCTCAATTGTTCTGTACTAAAGCTGGTTGCTGCTGTGAAACTAAAACTGAAACTCCTTTCCTCTGCTTGTGTTTTGTATTTGGAACAGATTCCTTTTCAGGTGGGGAGGGAGACTAGAACTCCTTAGCATCAGAGCATGTTAATAATAATATACAAAATACTAATGCTTTGATAGTCATTTCGAAGAATCCTTTCTTAGTGAACACCTAGAAGCCAAAAGGAACATACATGCCAAGTTTGTTGGCTTTACGGTTCTGGAGATTTTCTGATGATTCATGAGTGGTATTTCACTTTTATATATATAGAAGAAGATAGGCTGAAGTTCAAAACACTGGATATTTTAAATTTGGGGAACATAGGTTTAAGGAGTCTCTGTGGATTTTGGTTTACTAATTGTTGCCAACTATAGGGGAATTGTGCTCATTTCCATTTCAAGGCCATTAATCCAGAGTTGTCTGAAGACATTTTCATGACATGTGGCCAACATGACATCATAGAGTGCTATTACCTTCCTACCAGATCAGTACCTATTCATCTCCTTGCATCACCTTGCAGCAAGGACCTTGCTCCTTGCAGCACCTATTTATCTCCATTCCAAGGAGATTTGCATTTCAAACTGCTAGGTAAGCAGGAGCTGGGGTAAGGATAGGAGCTGAGCTCATTGCATGGCACTCATGTCATGAATGTGGGCTGCTGGCTTTCCAGCTGTCAAGCTTAGTATCTCAAAAACTGAACCACTGAGCAACCCTGATTCCAAGAAAAAATAAAAATTGAACCACTATAATGTGATCCAATTCCATAAACAGCAATTAATAGAGCAGTGGTGGGGAGCTTTAATTTAGATTTCTGTACTTAGAAGACTGATAGACACCATGGTCTACCTGTTCCCTTTGAATTTTATGTTTATATGTCTCTTACTGAATTAGAAACCATCTGAGAGAGATTGTGGAGAGACTTAGAAAATAATGGAAGGAAGCCTAAACATTATTACCTACATAGTCATCACACAAGCCACAACTGAATCAATTAATAGCTTCACTTATAAAATAGTGATGCAGCCCAAGTGGCAAGAAACTAAAGCAAAAAACTAAAAAGAAGCTTTTCAAACAATTCAGACTCCATCTGAATAAGCTCATTATATATGACATTTAGAAATTATTCTTTATTTGTCCCAAGATTGGCACTGACAATCTTTATGAAATCTGTATAAATAGTGTTCCTTTTCTCTTGCCCAGCTATGTGAACTTGGTACCAAGATGTACCTGCCACAGACTATTTTTATTATTATTTTGCATACCTTGTACATTTTTATTCTAGCACAAATGTTGTCTCATACATTTTTAAAAGACAACTAAGAAGTTAAAGGTATAAATTTAAATTAATTCTAAAGTTAATGCTAATATTAGTTAGCAATTAAAAGCCTGGCCAAAAAAGTCATACCTCCTAAATGTTAAGGCAGTATGGTGTCATTTTTATTACAGTCTGGGAACAATCTAAAAGATTTTTCACTTGCCAAAAAGGTAATGCCCCAAATAGAGAATTTTAACAGAATAACAGAATTTGAAGGGACCTTGGAGGTTTCTAGTCCAACCCTCCCTGCTCAAACAGGAGGCCCTATTCCATTCCAGACAAATAGCTGTCTAGTCTCTTCTTAAAAGCCTCTAGTGTTGGAGCACCCACAACTTCTGTAGGCAAACTCTTCCACTGGTTGATTGTTCTTACTGTCAGGAAATTTCTCCTCAGTTCTAAGTTGCTTCCTTCTGTCTCCAATGCAAAATCCATTGCTTCTTGTCTTGCGTTCTGATGCTTTGGAAAATAGGTTAACTCCTTCTTCTTTGTGGCCTTCTTCTTCTTCTCACAAAAATCAGAACGTTGCTATCATGTCACCTCTAGTCCTTCTTTTCAGTAGACTAGACAAATCCAGTTCCTGCAACCATTCTATGTTTTAGCCTTCAGACCCCCAATCATCTTTGTCACTCTTCTCTGCACTTTTTCCAAAGTTTCAGCATCTTTTTTATATTATGTATCCCTATTAAACTACCATGACAAACTATAATCTTTATCTATTAAAAGAATTTTATTTGACCTCTACTTACGTTTTCTTTCCTTTACCTTGCTTTCCCATCAACTATTTAAAAGTAAGACTTTGTACATTTCTATGTAAGGATAAAACAAATAGAATCATACTACAAATAAGCAAAAGATTTTCTCTCTCTTTTTAAGAACATCATTTCCCAATGCTAGACTGTACTTCTATCTAGACTGATTACACATCAATATTTTAGTTGAGTAAGTTCACATTGAATTTTATTGGGATGATTTGTTTTTCTGTATCTATAGTTGATACGTTTGTGATATCTATTTTTAGCACATCCTTTGGACAGCACCGTACTTAAAAGAAATATTTTATCTCTTTTAGTTTCAGGGGAAGAGTGAAATAAAAGCACACAGGGTGTTTAGGTTATCTAACTGAAAGAATCTGCCCACCAAAAGCATTGTAAAAATGCTTAGGGATTGAAAGCCAGCACTCAAACTCATGTTTTAATCCTGAACACAGGAAAGAGATTTAATTAGATGAGTACACAATAAGATTTAAAAGTCATCTCTAAATATACAGTCAGAAATGCCACATGCTCTGTAAAAATGAAAATATCACACGAAGTACTAGTATTCATTATCCTGTACTGGTAAGACCACACATGGAATTCTGCACCTGTTGTAGCCACCACAATACAAAAAAGATGCTGAGGCCTTAGAAAGAGTGCACAGAAGTGCAAGAAAGATAATAAGGGGTCTGGAGGCTAAATTGGATGATGAGCAGTTAAGAGAACTAAGCATGTCTAGCCTATAGGCGAGAAGGACTAGAGGTGACATGATAGCTGTCTTCCAGTGCTTCAGGGGTTGTCGTAGACAAGAGGAAGTAAACCTATTCCCCAAAGCATCTGAAGGCAGGACAAGAAGTAAATGAAAATGGATGGAAGTTTATCAAATAGAGATTCAACCTAGAATTAAGGAGAAATGTCCTGTTAGTGAGAACAATTAATCAATGGAAAGGCTTGCTTCCAAAAGTTGTGGGTGCTCTATCACTGGAGCTTTTAAAAAAGCTATTGGAGAGACATTTATCTGGCATGGTATAAGCCTCCTGAATGTCTATGGAGATTCTCAGTCATCCAGATCATGGCTGTCCCAAATGTGCTTTTTCAAGCGGCAATTTGGACTTTCTGGTTTTTCTTTGAAGACATTTCTATAAGTCTCCTGCTTGAGCAAGGAGTTGGACTAGAAGACCTACAAAGTTCCTTCCAACTCTGTTAATAACTCTATTATTCTGTATATATAGGTTTCCACGGGAGTCACTAGTGCTGAAAGACTTCCATTTAAATCTTAATGATGCTGACTCTCTTTCTGAGACTGAGGGAAGTCACATTAGGTACAACATAGATCTCTATTTAAAAATGCAAAACTATCTATTTTATTATTGGTAATTTCTAACCCATTTCTGACTTAACCTAACATACCTATGATGAATTACGGCTACCAGATCTGCATTGCAAAAGTTTAGATGATAGCCAAGCAATGCAAAAAAATAAAATGGTGCTATCTAGTAGTTGTTTAGATTTGTGCCTTGATATCATAACTGAAGCATTTATTGATTTTTCTTATTTCATATGACACAGTACAATATTAGCTAAGCATAGAGTTGGGCACAATGTGAACAACTATGGCAAAAACAATGTGATTGGTCATATCTATGTATAACATGAACAGGGCTACAAATTGGCTGTGGGTCCCTACCCAGGAATTTGTTTTAGCTCAACTTGGGAATTGTAGGAATGAAGCACCCTTCATAAATTCATCTGTAATGATAAAAGCTTATTACATTTTTTTTTGCAACACAGGTAGTCCTCAACTTACAACTACAATTNAGCCCAAAATTTCTGTTGCTAAGTGAGACTATTGCCTCGCTTAGCAGTGAGCTTTTTCCCACTTTACAACTTTTCTTGCAACTGTCATAACTATGTATTATTTGTCAAGCACCTGAATTTTGTCATGTCACCATGGGGATGCTGCAATGGTCATAAATGTGAAGAATGGTCATAAGTAACTTTTTTCAGTGCCCTTGTGACTTCAGACGTTCACTAAATGAAATGTTGTAAGTCGAAGACTGTCTGTAATATGGTGGAAAACATCAGTGAAAGGACAATATATTTAATGATCAATATAATTTTATTTCTTAATGATTAAGAAAATGGTAGTAGCCACCTTTTGTCAGGATTCCTTCTGTATCATTTCTGGGATTTGTATAATATTTTTAAAATGTTTTCCCTTTTAAAAATGTTTTCATTCTTGCTGTGTTTTGGAAACTTCCACTAATATCCAGTTTTAGATTAGCATCATCCGATCGATTTCTTTGTTTGAGTTGTGAGTTTATATTATTCAAAGTGGTTCAAAACTGAAGTCTCACCTAGAAAGCAGATATGGAAATGGGCAGTCATGTTATGTTTTTCATATCATGTAGAACCCCTAACATCCATTCAGCTTCTGCAACCAAACAATGACAGCATAATTTCCTGACAATTTTCAACAGGAAATAAAAGAAAATACCATGTTAAGCTCTCATAGACTTGACACACCACACTAAACTAAAATAAGATGAATATGAGCTGACAATGTTAGACAAGCATGACATTGTTATAATATCACAGCTTCATCGACTATGACTCTTTCAGCAAAATGAAAAGTATATCTATGACCATCATTAGCCCTTCCAAGCTGTCTCTGTTATAGACCTTGTAAAGAAATAGATGTGTTGAGGATTCATCAGAACTTAGCTCAAGAATCTGTTTGGAATAAAGATCACCATCTGAGAATGATTAGAATATCTTTTATTATCATTAATAGACGTAATACTTGATAAGAAAAAAAAAGAGTTTTAGAAATGAGGGACAAAGTAGAACCTATAGAGAAGAAGCCAGTGCAAAAGAAACTATTGTCAGTGCACTACAACATCCTTTTAATTTATAAATCATACAGTGGAAATAATTTCTTGCAATAGTTGTATAAAAATTTACAACCAATGGAATGCTGACATATAGCTTGTTGCATTGAGTAATTGTATATCTATATCATTTATCCTTTATCATCAAAGCTTTAGCTTGCAAAATATAAAAATAATTGTATTCACTCTGATTAAAAGCACTTGTCAATATTCTAGGAGACATAATATCCTGGTATGACCAGACTTATGACCAGAATTGAGCCCAAAATTTCTATTGCTAAGTGACAAATCTGTTAAATTAGTTTTGCCCCATTTTACACCCTTTGTTGCCACATTTGTTAAGTGAATCACTGCAATTGTTGAGTTAGTAACATGGATGTTAAGTGAATCTGACTTCCCCATTGACTNTGCTTGTCAGAAGATTGCAAAAGGGGATCAAATGACCCTGGGACACTGCAACCCTCATAAGTATGAGTCAGTTGCCAAGCATCTGAATTTTGATCATATGACCATGCAGATGCTGCAATGGTCATAAGTGTGAAAAATAGTTATGTCACTTTTTTCAGTGTTGTAACTTCGAATGGTCATTAAATGAACTGGTAAATTGAGGACTACCCGTAATTTTCTAAATTATTCTGGTGACAAATTACTAAAGCCAGCAAAGAAGCCCCCCCCCTTCCCCCCAAAAAAACCACCACCAACAAAAAAAGTCCTGGCAGATGGCAGCACCTGGCTGACCTTGATTAGGATTAGAAGCTAAACAGGATTGAGCCAGGTTAGTATTTGGATCAGAGACTGTAAAAGTACTAGCAGCATAAGCTAAACTGGGAAGCTGAAAAGTAACTTGGAAGAAGTCAATAACAAGCAACTTTTACTCTATTGTCAAGAAAGCTTCTTGGACACGTCCATGAAATCACCAGAAGTTAAGTTTGTGTTGAAAAATACATTTGTAGTCACCCTTCAGCAGACGTGAATGATCTAATCATATCTATTTGATATAGGTCATGAATCCAATTCAGAAAAAAAATGTGGGTTTGTGAATATTCAAGCATGGCTTAAATCACTGAATTGGTTCAAAAGCATCCAATTCAATTTCTCATGTCAAATTGATTCTAGAATTAGAGTTGACAATTTGATTTAAAGGGATAACTCAATCAGATTCTCTTTGCATTAGATTTTCAAATTAAATATTTCTAACACACACTCACACACACACACATATATACATATATATATACATACACATACATACATGCATACATATATTTTACATGTGGTTTTTTTTAAAGTGAGCTTCTCTTTCAGCATTGTTTCCCAACCAAAACTGTTAATTTCTTTTACATAGCACAACTCATGTACCCATAGAGCAAGAGGCAATTTAAAAATCCTGAGGAGAAGCCAGTTCTAAAGTTTATTTGTCGCATGTCCTATTAATGTGTTTGGGAATAAGTCTCACTGTACTCAGAGGGATAAATCTATGAATAAACCTCTACGAGACTCTGCTGTTAATAAATTGTGTACTAGGAACAATGCTGAACTACTGCTATGCAGGGATGTTACAAGAACAAATAAATTGAGAATTGCAACGCATTCTGCAAATGACAACTACAGATAAACATTTTCATCACATGCCCAGGAGGAATGGGATTACAGGGAGAAAAATGTTTCACGTCATAGTATGCCACCTGATCCCACTCAAGGAAGCCATTCGGTTCTTCTCTGACTCCTGTAGAGAAAACTAGTGTAATTTGTGAATGAGATTTCGATCCTTGGAATGTTTTTCTTTCGTTGAAGCAAGATACTTAGCAACTCTTAAACACCCTTTGATGTAAAAGCTTTTTTTTCTTGTAAAAGAAAAAGTTGGTGATACTTCCTAACAACATTTCCTAGTAACTACTTATGGGACACATGTAGATGCAGAAGCCAAAGTTACCTAAAGTTGAGAAAATCCATGCTTGAATGGAACATCACGTCTTTACAAGTGTGCGCAACGTTCATCTTTTCCAGTGACCATGAAAATAATCAGTGTAATGATCTATGAGACATATAGTCCATCTGGAAGCATGATTTTATTGATAAAAAGTGATAAAGTGCAACATCATGCCAGGACACCAAAGGTTTGATATATAGTGGAAGGGATCAAATATGGGCTAATGAATAAAAAAATAACCCTCAAATCAGGACCTAAACTTTCATGTTGAGGACTTGTCCCCAAACAACTGGACCCTACAAATGTCCTTCTAATTTTTAATAAGATACCATGACAAGACTGATAGAAAAGACAGAGTCCAAACTTTAGGTTAGAAAGTAGAAAAGAGGTTCTAGGTGTTTGTGATGATTTGTCGATACGTTGTGAGTGAGAGTTTTTTAATTCTGTAGCTGTTTGTTACTGTTTGCTACTATTTCTCTTGCCACCTTTTTCATATCAGGAAATTTTTTGGAACCAAGATGGTAAAAGACGGATGTGGGTAGCTATTTGATTACTGATTCAGATTTTTAGATTAGTAATCTCTGCTTAAATTGGTCAGGAAAATTGTGTTGATCAGCAGTATATACTGCTAATTAGTTGTACCAGAACCGAGAAATATATTAAAGAACCAAGTGTATTGAAGCATTTAGTGAGTAAACATTTACAATTATTGTACCACATATTGCTGTCTTCTGAGACATGGAGGACAAAAGTCCTGGAAGGGAAGTAAAAGGAAGAAATACATTTTCTCTCTCATAATATTATACTAAAACTGGAGCAAGATCAAAATGCTGTGACACTGTGTGGGAATTGAAGCCATTTGAGTTTGCTATATTGCTACTGGTATTTCCATGGCTTGCTAAAGGAAAAAAAAGCAGTTGTGATTGTCATTGCATGGAACATGTTTGTTTGAACAGTAACTTTCTTTCCCAAATCTGGTTAATTATAGTTGCATAATTATATTGCAGCATAAGTGAGGTGTGCATTCAGCTACACATTTGAATTTAGACCTAAAGTCTAGCGATATGGAACTCAATATGTTTATATGTTTCAGGTGTCAGCTTCCATTAGTAACAGTCATCGTGGGCAAATGGAAAGATTGTGGAAGCTGTCAAATGAAGCTCATTTTTTTCGGCAAGCATTTGGAAAGGGTGCTTATGGTGGAGCAATGGATCATATTCCCCTTCCTCTACTTATCTTTCTGGGTTGAAGCAAAAGTTTGTAAAGAGATTGTATCTGGTTTCAGTGTTCACCATACTCTGTGTCTTGACCTCATTCTTACTACATTCAGTCAAAGCCTATTTTCAGATACTTCTGATCAATGTGAGTATAGAATAGAATGCAAATTCCTGGAAGGTACACAATTCCATTTGCCAAATGGCCAAAGGAGATTTAGCCTTTGAAGCTTCTTCTTAAGTGAGTTGCATATTCCAATATATAACAATATCACTGCTCATAGCTAGCACAACCAGTTTGATTTTTTTTAATAAAGATTATAAAATTTACTATTGGACTGGGGCCATTATATCAACATCAATCATCCTCTGGCTTTAATTGCTTTAAGCCTATTTTACATTTCCTGATGCTTCAAAAGGTGGAAGTGCTTTCGTAACAGATATTGATATAAATAGAAATGGGCCTGGAAGAATGGTATATTTGTAATGGGTCACTGAGCCTGCCTAATATGCCTTATTGCTAGATATGCTACATTAACTATCTCCATGTTTGCCTTGATCTTTGACAGTACAAGCATTCCAGAAAGGCTGCAACTTTTAATTAGAGACCTGTGCAGCTTTCCCTCTTACTAGTGTAATCATTAAATTGATTTTTCCAGTCCATCATGTAATTGTTCCAGCGAAGGAATCCTGCTTTCCACTCTCGTTCTGCTTCATCAATATTTTCTGTAAAACATGAAATGGGTGGCATTAATCTAAATTTAAATCTCTTTGTACATTAATTGAAAAATAATCCTGATTACCAATGCCGTTTCCCCCTAAATACACCACATACCATTTTGCCCTCCTTTCTGTCACCTGATTTATTGCAAATCCAAAGGGCAAAGTTTTAACTCTGGATTATAACATAATCAGTTAAAATGAAGAATTATTCTTCTGGCCCAATATGCCACATCATTTGCATTTTCAACCTTCATACCCACAAATGACATTTAACAAGGAGCATACAATTTACTGTTTGATGGCTGGGATCCAGATGCAGACTTCCAGTTAAGAGATGCAATAAATCTTCATAAATTTATTTTCTTGACATAATCAATTATCCATAATACCAATTGAGGAAGAGTATTTAAAATATAGCAACATGATTTTGGATATTATAATAGATCAGCAAAATAAGAAAGATTTATATACCCAGCTGTTCAGAATTAGGCAGGATACACTAAGAAATGGCTAGAGCTCGACACATACTGCTTTTCTTTTTAATTTTTAATCTACTAAATTGATAGATATGTTAATAACAAGGAAGGAGAAATTATCCAATGATTTTTCAAGATAAGTAGCTGTATCCAGAAATCTCAGTGACATCATCACACAAGGGACATGTTTATTTAATTGTATGACGTAAGGACATGACACATCCTTTGTGAAATGGCTTTATATTTTACTGGTCTTCATTTGGTCTCATCTTATGCATCCTATAGACATATCATATCCTTACATCTTGGACATAAACTATAGCAATTCCTCCCCTTAGGATGCCACTATAGGGCAAACATCAGACTCAGAGACAATCTTTATTTTCCCTTATGCCATCACTCTGCTGAACACCTAATTACCACAGTACTGTTTTATGTCTAAAGATATTTACCCATGTAGTATGGCTGTATTACTATTATCCTTCTCATCTTTTCTAATACCTTCTTATATTGGTATGTTATGATTATATTAATTTGTTATTTGTATTTACACTGAGAGCTTATGCACTAGAGACAAANNNNTTGTGTGTCCAATCATACTTGGCCAATAAACTATTCTGTTCTGTTCTGTCCCCTCCTATCCTATCCTATCCTATCCTATC
>AZIM01004921.1:14548-24862 GCA_000516915.1 Ophiophagus hannah | reverse complement strand
AAATTTGATGAGTTCCCCTGCTATTCCCTCATCTAAGTCATTTGTGAAGATATTGAAGAGTCCTGGGGCCTAAGACGGAGCATTGTGATACCCCACTGCTTACTTCTCTCCATGTAGATGTAGTACTATTTAAGGACTACTTGTTGAGTATGGTTTGTCAGCCAGCTACAAATCCCTCTGGTGGTGAAGTTGTCTATTCCACATGTTTAGCTTATCATTTATTTGAAAATGTGATAGCATTCCCCTTCCAGTTCCTCATCCAAGCCATTAATAATAATGGTGGAGAACCATTGGGACCATTTGCTAACACTACAATTTAGATATGCTTTTCAAGAAATTATTCAATTAAAACATGAAATAGGTTATTTCAGGGTTAAGACTCTCCACCTAAGTGTGACGTGTTCCTATTTTTTCTTTTTTAGGAAATCATGGGGAAAGCATACCTAGCTAAATCTGTATGGAGATTCTCATAGTTGTCCCAAAGGGGCTTTTTCCAAAAGGCAACTGAACTTTCTTGTTTTTTTCCCCTTGAAAAATTTCGCCTCTTATCCAGGAGGCTTTTTGGCTTCACTGAAGAAGCTTCTTGGATGAGAGGCGAAACATTTTCAAAGAGGAAAAAACCAAGAAAGTCTAGTTGCCTTTTGGAAAAAGCACCCTTGGGACACACTGAGCTAAATTCTAAAGCCAAAGCTTTCGAAGTGTGGGAAGGAGGAAAATTCCAACCCTGATCCATTTAGCGACATGTTGTGTCATTGCTGTGCATTCCCATGGTCTTGAAGGCAAAAAATAGCCCTAACCCTCTGCTTACGCGGGAGTAGGCAGAAGAAGTAGGCAGCCTCATGGGGGAAGGAGAGTCCTTCTTCTTCCTTTAAGAATCAAAGGGTGAAACATCCTTTTCCTTTCTGCAGAATGAACCAGGCCCCTACAGTGGGCTTTGAGGCAGATGTTGGGAGCAGGACAACCCACCATTTCATGTACCCTGAGAGTGCCAGGAACTTGCCTGCCAATGTCAGTTTTGTTCTGGTGCCCTTCAAAGCCTTGGATCTGCTGTGGATCGCCAGCGCCCTCTCAACAGGCCAGATCCGATTGTACGTATCTCTGAGGGGAGTTGATTTGAGGAGGAGTGGGGAGCAGATATTTGGGGGAAGGCTCTACCCCTCTCCTTTCCTTCCCTTTCCAAAGGGAGCTGGTTCACTGTAGCTGCCACAGGGCTGCCTTGGCTGGCAGTTACTCTACCTGGGGTACTCAAGGCCTGTGGCCAAAGTGGCTGCAGCTACCCTGTGCATAGGCTGCTCTCTCCCCCCCACCACCCCACCCCGCTGCCCAAGTTGCCTCTGGCTTGGAATATTGCTTTCTCTTAAGGGCTGCCCTTGAAGATGACTCGGAAACTACACCTGGTCCAAAATGTGCAATACAAGCAACTGCACTTCCAGGCAGCCCTGGATCATTGCCATGCCATGCGCTGCAGGCTTCCAGGTGCAATTCATGGTACTGGTGGTCTGCCATCCTGCAAGACTTGATACCGTTGGCATGTTCTGTGTCTGTTAGGGGACCCCAAAGTCATGCCTCCTCTGTCAGCATGTGCCCCGTAGAGCAGTGTCCATCCCAGGATCAATGGTACCAACACTGATGCCCTTTTAAAAAGGACCCAAACACCTGTTTTTCTCCCAGGTCTTGGGTCCAGAGATTGTATGAGCCTAAGTTATTGGAGATGTGATTTGTCCTGACATGGTGTATTTAGTTATTTTATATTGCTAAGTCCCTGATAAGATGCCCGGAGCTGCTTGGCAAGTGAGCAGCCATGCTAGTAGTAGAAGTAAGGAAGACCCTGCCCAGGAAAGGCTGAAGAGCAAGGCAGCCCCTCTCTTTAACTCCTCTTTTTGTGCCTTGGACTAAGGACAGCCAGAGTTTTCCCTCCTTCACGTAGGGGATTGTCTGTTGGAGGGAGCCTGGCGAGGTCAGATAAGCTCCCTCTAGTGGCTAGTCCTTCCACCTGGCCTGCTGCTTTGGAGCTCACCTTATTTGTTTATAAAATGTATAGACCGCCCATCTTATTTCAAGGTTAACTCTTAGAATCCCTTGGAGCAGAATTCTCCTTTAGTACTTGAGAGGCCCCGTGCCCTGAGGGGCAGGTGAGGGTTGGGTATCTTGTTGCTGTGCTGCTGTGGCAGAAGCAGCTGATCCTGGCTGGGGAAGCGTCTGCCACCTTTGCTTCTTTCACTTCTGAAGTGGCGCAGATCTTCCAGGCCCAGCCCCTGCCCGTTACCTCCGGCAGCTGCTTCCCCCGGGCCCTTTCTGCCCGGAAGGGAGCAGGAGAGCGCAGACAGCCTTCTCTGTTTCACACCTTGCTTGTTCTCTCCTGTGCCTCTTGTAGCACTTACGCACCAGTGAAGCCATTCCTCCGGGTGGACAAAGAGAGGGTAAGTTAGGTACAGGTTACTTTCAGGATTTATATATCCCCTGTGGTGTGCTGTATCCCCAGGGTTTACTCAAAATGAAGGAAATGAAGGAAAATACCATGTGAGAAAACACACAAAATAATGATAGAGCGCCCACCCCCCTTCGAGCTTCCCAGTTGCCCTCCTGAAGAAAGCTTGCCCGAGCTGCCCCTTGGGTGGTTCTGCATCCTTTCAGCGGAGAGGAGGGGGAAGGGATAAAGCCCATAGGCAGATTTCCCAATCCTTTCAGGTGCGTTCCTGCATTTAGCAGAGGATTGGGCTGGATGGCCCTGGGAACGTTTGGGTTTCCTATTCAGGGGTTGCAGAAAGTCTGGCCCAGGTCTGTGTGCCCTTGCTGCCACCTTCCCTTCCGTGCCCTGGCCTTGCCTGAATGGGTTGGGCCAGAGACCCGAGGCGTTCTGATATTTTTGAGGCTTTGGGGAGGATCTGAGGGTGGAAAAACCTCCTTAGCCTTGACCTTCTGACTTTCTGCTGCAAAGCTTCCCACGACGGGCCTCTGCCCCCCCACCTATTTTGGTAGGGTCCTTGAGTCTCACACATTGTACATCCTGCTTTAATTGCTGGGATTATTTTTACAACTGACGTGTTGGTTTAGTAATGTTATTTTTATCGTGTGTGTAAACCCGTTCTGTAAAAGCAGTATTTGGACTAGTAGGTGTCACCAACTCTGTGAATCTCTGCTGGGGCTTCTGCATGAACTGGTGTCACCCAGCGACCTGAAGTTGGGCTGGCTGAGCAAAAAGCCCTGTCTTGACTGCTCCTTTGGTCTCTTGCCTTTAGGTTCAGATCTACAATCCTGCATTCTTCAAATACATCCATGACCGGTGGACAGAGCACCACGGCCGCTATCCCTCCACTGGCATGCTGGTGCTGTTTTTTGCCCTGCATGTTTGCGATGAGGTCAGTTTGATAGGCCAAGCAAGTTGTCCTACCTCGTGGGAGTAACAGCAGCATTCCTGCTGATTAAATGATGTGTATACTTTGATTTTGAACTTTGAAAACAATGTTTTAGTTATATTTTTTCCTCGGATATGGGATGTGCAGGAAGAGGGCTGTTCTCCTCAGAAATGGGAAGAGCAGGCTCTCCCAACTGATACTCAACTGACATTGTCTCGGGCTTTGGGCTGGTCACCTATCAGTGAAGGATCTGGGTGAAGAGGCAGGAAAGGTGGGATGATGAACCAGGATGAATCACGAAAGCCATGGGAAAGAAGAGTCGGGATAGTTTCTAGAGATGCTCAAGCAGAGGCCAGGCAGCCATTGGTCAAGGAGGTGACATTCCCCCAGGTCATCTCTGAGCTCCCTTCGGATGCCATGAAGCTTGAAGTCAGAGTTGTCATTCTTGGATATCCTGTGTGTATGTGTGTTGGCCTGGTGAATGGGAATCCTTTGGATGCCACTCAAAACCTGTTTTGGAAGAAGGCTGAAAATTGGGAGTGTTGGTCAAATTGTCAAGAGAAAGTCAGGAATGGGGCTGGCTTTTGGGTCAGCAGTGGAGGAAATAGTTTTCCTTCAGATTATTGCTCTATGTGATGTCAGACATGTTTCCTTGTTCTGGGTGCAGGCGGAAGAGATTAGAAACCAACGTTCAGCCTAGGGAAGCCAATGAGGGAAAGTATGTCAGTCATTTCTTAATCCCATAAGCTTTGGGCCCGTTTCAGTAGAAAATGTGGGCTGGTGCCTAGGTGGTCTGGAGTCCCCCCCAGTGAGTGGGTCTTCTTTCCCTCTCCCGGCGACAGGTGAATGTCTTCGGGTTCGGGGCAGACGGCCATGGCAACTGGCACCACTACTGGGAGAACAACCGCTATGCTGGAGAGTTCCGGAAAACCGGCGTGCATGATGCAGACTTTGAGGCTCACATTGTGGACATCCTGGAGAAGACGAACAAGATCAGTGTTTATCGTGGCCACTGAGGTTTCCAACAGCTGCCGGGCAGCCTGGCTGTCGGTGGCTGGGTGAGGAGGGACGGTTTTCCTGCCCCGATGCACCATATGGCAAAGCCGCTCTTTGAAGAGGAAATGAGGAGCTTAGGGAGGGGAGGGCACCAAAGCCCAGGAGGTTCCGGGAAGCAGATGCAAGCAGAGAGCAGCTCCTCCTTCCTCAGAACAAAGCGATGAGATAGATGCAGCAGCCTCTGAAGGAGCCGAGCAGCAGTGACCGTTCAGCCTCCTCCTCCTCCTCCTGCTTCTGCCCAAGCCTGACTCTATGACCGAGACCCCCTTTTGCCTGCAACAAGCACCACGAGGGTCTCCCCCAGACTCTTTTTTAAAATTAAGCTTTTCTTCAGTAAATGGGAGTAGCTTTCTGCCTTTGTCATTTTTCTTTTTTTCCTGTACAATTAGGTGCCAGGCTGGATTGCATTTTTGTCCCAGACATGTAAACTCATGCAGAAACCTTGGAGGGGAAGCCAGGAAGCGCCTGCAGCTTCTCTGGAGATTGTGAACATTGACATCTAGCTCAAGGCATGTGGTGTATTTGCCACAAGGGTAGATGCTCTTGTTCCCAGAGCGTCCCGAAGCGCTCCGATTCTGCAGGCTGAGACTCGGACTCTTTGTTCCTGTCCGCCCAGACTCCCTCCCTCCCTCTCTGTGCTCGACATATTTTCAGTCACCTGTTCTATTCATGGCAGGGATGCAAGGAAGGGCTGCCCTTCAGATCTTTAGGGGGGAGTGCTCGGCCTCCAGATTGCAGCCTTTCTCCAGGGGAAGGAGGGGGGTTGATGAACGGGTCACAATGAGTCAGAATCCCGATGCCTTCCAGGTTGTCACTCACAAGCGATTATCATTTTCTAGGCCACTTTCTGCAAAGGAGCCATCGGAGCTAGCAGCTTCATGCCTGCCTTCATCTTGTTAGCCAAGGGGAGGGCTTCAGGTGGGTGTATTCCTGCCTGCTCTTCACCGAGAGCAAGAGAAGGGGCTCCAGAGTGCGCCTGCCTGCCTTCCCTTGCTCTGGGTGCAAGAAGCAGGAGGCTTCCTAGTGGCTTTGGCGATTAAGGCCTTGTAGACAAATGGCAAAAGCCCATAAGTGGTTTTCTTCAAAAGGACAATCCCAGCAAATGGTACTAAATCAATGTTTTGTTTCTTGAAATAATTGAATTCTACGGCATGAAGGAGCTGTGGTAGCTTTCTGTTACAAGCATAGCTAACAATATTTCCCCAAGATGTCTTTGGAGCACTACAAATAAGAAATGGCAGCAATCGGGGATCTATAAGCCAGCCCTGCCCTTGGAGGGCCAATAGCTTCTGGCCAACCCCAATGGTCACCTGGAAGGGGAGGGTTCCCTCCCCAATGGTGCTGGGTCGCCCTTGTGCTTCTGGGACAGCATCAGATCTTATTGCCACCCCTCCCCCTCCCCTCNCCCTCCCCGCCTACTGCAGCTGGATTGCAGTTTCCCTTTGGTGTGACCTGTGATGCCCCTCGGCACTCTCTAGCTTGGAGCCTTGAGCTGCAGATCCTGCAGCCAAGAGACGGCGGGTTCAAGTGTGCCCTGGATCCCTGGCCCTTTTTGCCTTCGCTCAGCCATTGTTTCTCCACAGAAGAGGTTGGGGAAAGGTCAACTGACTCTGAGAGTGGCAGGTACTCGCCAGTGTCATCGGGACTGACCTAGAGTAGGCACTCCTACATCCAGAGTTGCTTTGCTTTGAGTCTATGAACAAGAATTGTATGGCCTTGAGCTTTTCCCCCTTGATCCCTGCAACTGAGGTACCCGCTGGAAGCATGGGCATGGGGCTCCCGGGGCTCTGGGGCTGGGAGTGGCAGCCTTCTTCCCACATCAGTTGCAATTGCAATGCCTGCAGTTCCCTGGGGTACTTTTCCGGGGGGCTTCCTTAGTGAACTGTTGATAGTGCTCCACATATCTTTATCCCACTGTCCCTGGGTGGCATGGCATGGCATGGGCTGGTGGGAGGCTAGCTAATCCCAGGAGCTTCTGCAGCTGGCAGAATGGCTGCCTGGCTGCACTGAGGCTGCCATTATTGTCAGAGGGAGGGGCGGAACACTCTGAAGTAGGGAGATCGGATGGTCCAGCCTGGGCGTCTTCCTGCCCAGAACAATCTTTGCCAAACCAGTTGCTACTTCAGCTCCAGTGGGCATTGCCCGACTCTTGCAAATCCTACAGGCTCAGGAGGTCCTATAGCCAAAAGTTTTGTTTTCCTTCCTGCCCGAGAAGCTGCCTACGCTTCAAACCAGTGATGCTGCCCCTCCCTCGTTTTGTTATTTTTTAATTTCACAGGCTACAGTTTGGAAGAACTGGATTTGTTTTGTGTTCTGCTACACAAAATAAAAGTTGTACATTTTCCTTCTGGGGGCTCCTGGTATTTATGCTGCACGTGTCTTGGATCCTTGTACAGCCGCAGGAGGTGCTCAGGATACAGCCAAGGCTCAAGTCCAACTGCTGTCACTGGCTCCAAGCACAGGCCCCAGTCTAACCAGTAAGATGGAACAACTCCCATCTATAACCTCGATGTGTTTCTGTTAACACATCCCACAATTGAGAGGAGTGGCTGGCTGGTGTTGAGCTATCCCACCTGTACACTTGCTTGTTTCTCCTATGCACTGCAAAGCCATTTCACCTATCCTGCAGTTATGAGTCCCCATGCCTGCTGGGATTCACCATGTGGGTGGTGCATCTGGACAAGGCCTCCAGGACCATCCAAAGCTTACAGCCTTGCTGACAGGAACCCTCCTGGCCATGCCTGTCTTGTTGGTAGCCTCTCCAGCTCAAAGCATCTAGTCCACACTTACTCTAACAGGCATGGGGAAAGGAGGTTTGGGGCACTTGCCTTGTTTCCTCCTCCAGACTGTTCCCATACTCATAGGTAGTTCAAGGGCATCTTCCCTTTTGGCTCCTCACAAGAGATCCATCTGTCCCATTCTGTTTCTAAAAGGGCCACTCTATTCTAGGTCTGCTTCTCTAAGGCGAATGGCAGATTGAGTTGTTCAGTCAGCAGAGCCACGACCCTTGAAACGGCCCCAGGTACAGCAAGGCAGGGCATTCCAGGACTGGCCTGCTCTGGTGGGATTCACAAAGTTTTACCACCGGTTTGGTGGGTGTGGCTTAGGCATGCTTTGTGTGCACATGTGCACCAAACATGCACTTTGCACAGGCGCAGAGGCATTCTGACTCACCTCCTGCAAGCCTGCACTCTCCCAGTCGCTTCAGCAGCTGCCGCGCAACACTCTGCTGTGCTGCACAAAGCAGCTGTGCTTCAAAAGCAGGGAATAAAGGTGGGTATGGGAGCCCGGGCAGGCTGGTGGGCCCAACAGCAGAGTGGCAGGGAGAACCGGTTCAGTCTCTGCTGCTCATCGGCACTACAGGCTTGGCAGAACCGGGACGAACTGGTAGAATACCACCACTGCTTCTGCTCCATGGTCTTTTTGATAACCTGACAAGAATGGTTTTGTTTAAACTTTTTATTGAATTATATCAAAACACCTGAGCATGTGCATACATATACAGAGATGCACATAAAAAGGAGCACAAAACCAAGCAGCAACAGTAACATTCCTATAATTGTATAGCAGAAGGCACCCATCATTCCCCTGCTTGGCATAAACCATCAAGTCCAAAGGGCTGCATTTTAACCTGCTCTGAGTGAGCGAGAGATGGGGTGGTTGCTGCTGTGGCAACATGGACGGTTTTCGGAAAGCATCTGCCAGAGTCATGTTTTTATTTTCAGTGTTAACTTATATCGAGTAACCAACTTTTGGAGACTGGATTGAAGTTGCAGTTGGGCCAAATGAATAGTTTACAATTTGATCTACCAAAGCAGAAGAGATTGAAAAAATCCAGTTTGCCTGAAACTATTCCAGTGCATAAAAGAGAAATTACAACCTTCTCTTTTAGGGTTTAAAACTGCTAAATTTGAAAATAAATACTTGCAGTGCTTTCCAGTTTTGTGAAGGATACTGCTTTTTCATTCATCCATTCATTCATTCATTATATGGCCGCCCATCTCAAATCAATAAACAACATTTAAGTGTTACTTTTGTGGAGTATTTTTATCTGCAAATTTTAAATAGGAATGGAATTGCCAACAGAAATCATTCATTGATCATTTGGAGGATTACAGGTCCTTGATAGATGAAAATGGCAAATCCAGTCAAAACATCTGACTGAAACCAACATAACAATTCATTATGCATTACATCCCTGTAATGATATTGATGGAAACCCTGAAGAAATGGAGGCAGAGGTTTACTGCAAGTCAAACTGTCGAAGATGAAAAGGCAGGTATTGGCCGATTCCATGAAAGACAGCCAAGGATAACAATGATGCCAGTTTAAAACTGGAACTTGTGGAATGTGCAGGAAACAAAACCTGAACATTGAAAGAATGTAATAAAAACATGAATACAATGGGGACAAGGAAAAGCATTGCACAACTTCGTCAATTTCTACAAACAGTGAAGGAGAAGGTGGATGCAACCTGGCATTGATTTACAACTGGAACATTAAAAAGGGAATCTGAAAAGTTGATTTTGGCTGCTCAAGAGTAAACTTCGAACTAATGCAATCAAAGCAGAACTGAAAAATTGTCATTTCAAAGTGCAAATTGTGCAAAGAGGCAGAACAAGTAGGTCCTATATTAAGACTATGTAAGAAGATTGCACAGATGGAAAAGTGGAAACATGAAACAGTCAAAGTGAGGTTAATATTGTGCGATTTCTGAATACAGACTGATAAAGTCTTGACTCAACACACCAGATTTAACTGGTTGAAAAAAAGGAAGTGGATAATGGATGTGGCTATATGAGGGGATAGTAGAGTAGGAGAAAAATAATTGGAGAAGATCAGGAAGCATCAAGATCTGAAAATCCAAGTTGAAAGATTGCGGCATACACCAGCCTTGGTGGTCCCAAGAGGCCTGGTAGCACAGTGGATAGAATGCAGTACCGCAGGCTAACTCACTGCTCACTCCAGGAGTTCGATTCTGACCTGCTCAAGGTTGACTCATCCCATCCTTCCAAGGTTGGTAAAATGAGGACCCTGATTGTTGGGGGCAAGAGGCTGACTCTGTAAACTGCTATAGAGGGCTGTGAAAGCACTGTGAAGCGGGATAAAAGTCTATTGCTATCACTATTTGCACACTGGGTGCCCTATCAAAAAGACTTCCAACTGTCACTTGCAAAAGGCCACACTGCTTGTACTACACCCAGACCTTATTTGGTTTTTGGGAAGAGCTTGAGGTGTATGATGTGCCTTCACATTATTATAAACAGATAATAACAATTTAAGAGAAATGAGTGGCAAACAAATTTAATAAACAAGCAAGCCCCAATGTGCAGGCTTCTCATCCCATGATCTAGGCGTGTTACCTGCAATTTTAGTGTTCATTATTAGCTTTTTAAAGGGAGATTAAAAAAACCCATGTTTTAACATGGCAACTCTGGCCTCTTGTTTAATTTTAGAAAACATGGCGGGGTGTTTCTTCTTGGTATGCAGGAACTTGTCATTTCAGCACTAAACAACAGAGAGTGTGTTCTGAAAGTCCCCAAATGCACTTATACTTTTAAAGAAAGATACAAACCCAGCTGGGAAAGGGTAGTGCAACTCCTAAATCTGCCACTTCTGCAATGTGATCTAGAATCCATGTTTTCTGTCGTTTAGTTCACACACGTGATCAGTGGCCTTTATGGTTTCATCAGCTGCTTTCTGACTGATGCAGGCATCAAATGTATCATTTATTTCTCTTCCCGGTATCAAAACTCGACCTCCCCCCTGAACAGGCGCTTTTTCCTGGGCGATTCCCGTTTTCGGGTGGGCAAAGCCGCCCCGACCGGCTCCTGACCGGGGGCTGGAAGGCCTCCCCCGCCAGAGCCCCCTCCCCAGGGAAGGGGCGGGAGGGGCTCTAGGA
>AZIM01004920.1:40558-53799 GCA_000516915.1 Ophiophagus hannah | reverse complement strand
AACCTGCTGAATACCACCTCTGCATCCAGTGCTATAGATTATTCTCCAAAGTTGAAAAAAAATCATTCCAAAAGTAGCAAAGGAAAGTCACTTGCTGCCAGTGAAATAATGTGGATGTGTCCATCCAGGCACCAGAAATCAAACTTGGCTCAAGAAAGTTTCTTTGAAGATTTCTAATGCTAACCATGGTATGTCAAATACATTTAAATTTTACTTTTTGATATTGTTTGCATTTGTCAAAGAGTGACTATAGAGAAAGATTGAAGGATGAAAGAGCTAGCTGCCAGTCCCTTTCCTTACACTGCGACTGAGACATTTGAGGGTGGCCATTGTAGGATCTTACTGACCTGAAGCAAGCAGGTCATCACTATTTAATACAGAAAGAGCAGTGAACTGAAAGATCATTTTAAACTAGCATTAATTTGAGGCCAATTTGAAATTCAATGATAGTGTATGCAAATGCAGTAAGGCCACCAAGAAGACACAGAGAACAGATGATTGGTGACAACTTAAGAATTTGTGGAACTGCTTCATATAGTCTTTCCCTTCTTGACACATCCTGGATGTTTTCTGCCATTGAGCTATGATTGTAGAAATGTGGGTTTATTTCAGTGAGTTATTCTAAATAAATGCAATTTGGCTAAGAAGGACATTGTCTGAATGAACAGTTCAGCAGAGTTTCAGAGGAGTCTCCAAATAGTGATGAGATAGGTTTGCTTATCTGGAAAATGTTATCCATTTTTTGGTTTAGTCCTTGTTTCAATAAGCTGAAAACAGCAAAGCAGAAAGTGAATTACAAACATGTACTGATGTAGATCCAGGCTAGCTCTCCTATGACTGAAAGGGTTATTTGTGGATTTTGGAAGGGGATAAATTCAAAAAGAGTTTGTTTTGTGAAATTCTATGCATTTCTCTTCACCCCACTGATCCAGATACCTCTCCAATTTCTCAGAATTGACTTTCTTCCAGAAAGATGCAAAGACTGGTGTGGGAAGCTACAAGTGCAGAAAATCAAGCATAATCCAGCCTGGGAATCAAGATTTTACTGCTCTTTGCAACTTCTGTTGAATCATCATAAATTCTAGTTGGCAACTGTATTTTTCTAGTAGCTGACTTTCTAGTCCAGGGTTTTAGCCCAAAAGATCTCAGGTTAGGTTGCAATCAATAAGGGATGACAGTGGAAATAATATTGGAAATTTTAGTCCCACTTTGATGCATAACCTCATGATATGCAAGTTTTATTGTTGATGGTGGGACAGTCAAGATTCCAGTTTGGTTATTAGAATCTAAGTATAAGATTTGATGTTACAGCCTCAACTGCTTGGTTTCTGTTTGGTGTTTCAGCCTGCTTATCCTCTAATAACATTTCATGTAGTGAGAGCATGAGAATCACTTAAATCACCTATAATAGAAAAGATTCAAGTTCCTATGTACCCTATTAGAAGCAGGCTATTTCCTCCTGAAAAGCACAGAACAGGGGAAAATGGAAGGACACCTTCGCCCTAACTCCAAAATTGGCCCTTCTCAATTAACAACTGGTGAGACAGACAACTGTATAAATTGTAATAGTGATAAATTACAAAAATAAATAAATAAATAACAACAAATAGTAATAAATGCTGTATAAAGATATGTGAATTTATGCTCCCCTTTTCTTACATAGTAAATTACTGAGATTTAGAATGAAGTGCCATGCTTGCATTAGATATTAACTGAAAACTACCTTTTATGGCTGATATATTTCTTTGAGTGGGGTTTTCCTTCAAACTCAAGGGTTTTAAATACAAAACACCAACAATTGAGAATGGAGAGCACAGTGGGCACATGAGGAATAAACATGGGTACAATTTTACTTAAGCCCACAAACAGGTTTTGCCCTCCACTAAAAAGTGTAATATTTCCCCCCCCCAAATCCTTTTACATCTGATTACAGAATGGGAAATTCAGACAGTTTGGGTAAAGGCATGACTATAACACACACAGTATCACTGCCACATCACACTTTTTTGAGGGGAGGGGGACTTGGCTGCCATTTGTATATTTTCAACTTGTTTTCTTAAATAAATTTTCCAATTTGCTGAGCTCCACTGCTTCTGGAGGCTGTATTAATATTGTAATTCTATAGCTGGATGATTTTCTCATAACAGGTGACCAGAGATGTCTGCAAAATAGGATCCAAAAAAAAAAATTCAAGATGGCAGCAATGACAGTCCAATCAAAGTTTTGTAATGTGCATTGCATGCAACATGCACAAAAAAACAGATGAAGCTTTGATTCCACCACTACAACCACTATACTATGGACACCTCTGAGAACTACAGTTCAAAGGTATGTTTCACAAGGTTTTCATTTCTGTACAGTTGTTAAAAGGATTAATACTGTGAAGGTTCATGCTAATAAATATTTTTTTTAAAAAAAACATAAAGCATTATAATTGAGACATGGGCAGATTTGAAGTTACCTATAAAAAATATCAGTTGCAGGCACATTCACCTGGTCACAATCTTTCTTATTATCATGAGATATATTCTAGTTAAATTAAAATCATTCATTCAAAAAGTTAATCTTACTATAATCAATTAGCATATACCATTTTATACCACTTTGCATTTTCTTACATGTGGGTGAATATATTTCTCCCTTTCTGGAAATGCATAAAAGTCCAGTCTGTTTAGAAGCATCTACCAGGCTCCAGTTAGTCAAATTATTGTAGTAAATAGTAACAATTAGCATGTCCCTATATGCTTTCCTACCCTATCCTACCCTACCCTATTCTTTGAGTAGAGAACATCTCTTTTTTTTGCATAACAATCTCAGTGTGCATAGAAGGAGAAATGACTGAAAATTGCTTCTTCAAACTCAGGTCCTCTACCACAGGAGTCCCCAAGCCCTGGTCCATGGACTGGCACTGGGTCACAGCATGCCAGAAACCAGATTGTGCAAACAAGCAAAGTCCCGTCTCCGGGATGCAGGCAGCACGCAAAACCATGCCCCCTCTGGTCCATAGAAAAATTTCCCTGGTGCCCAAAAGGCTGCTCTACCAGAGGCCTGGGAATTTGAAGCTTCTATGTGGGATATTAGTTTTTCCTAGCACTGCACTCTTCTGGACAAACAGCTCTGATGATCCTCCTGGGATCTTTTGGAGTCACTCTCCTAGATTAGGAATCATATCCCCGAGTGCTGCTACCACCATTGGGACCACTTTGGCCTCTACTTTCCATATCCTCTCCAGTTCCTCCTTCAGGGCCCAGTATTTCACCAGTTTCTCATAGCCCTTCTTCCCGATGTTGCTGTCACTTGGTACTACTTCTATCACCACCTCTGTTTGCTTGTTATTATCTACTACTATGATAATCTGGTTGATTGGCCAGTACCTGCCTGGCTGCCTGGATTTGGAAACCCCACGGGATCATAGCCCTCTTATTTTCCACAATCTGCTGTGAGAAATCTCACCTAGGCTTAGAAGGGTGTAGCCCACATTCTCTACAGATGTTCCTGTATACAATGCCAGCTACTTAGTTTTACCTTTCATGTAATGCTGTTCTTACTTGCATCCTACAGTCTGCCAGTATGTATTGGAATATACCTGAGGTCCCTCAGCACAATCCTATCTTGTGTGGTAGTTCCCAGCTTCTATGGACCTGCGGCCTAGTGCCTGCTCTTGTGCTGCTATGATCAGTGCTTCAATGCTGTCTTTTAGTCTAGCACTTTCCAAGCACTGTAGGAATTCCCAATGTCTGCCATCTCAGATATCAGTCTCTGGTATATCCCATGCAAGGTTTGGCAAAATATATATTATAGTAGTTTCTACTATCCCATGCCTATCTTCTTCATTAGAAGAATGGCTACTTTCTTCAGCTACAAGTGCTTCACCTCAACTATTTAAAAATTAAGTGAATGGCAACTCTCTTAGTTTGAGCCTGGTGTAGGCAACTTTCAAACAATATGTCCTTTACCTACATCAGTTATCAAGTTAGCTTATGATGCCATTTGGGTATGGTGGTGTAGGATTCAACTATTCCAGCAGAGGGCAGCCAAGCAAGAATAATCATGTAATGAGAACAGAGAAATGATCCTGCCATTTCTACACATTTTTTCTCTCTCTTTTCTCCACCGAGAAATGAACGTCATAATTTTCTTTTTGACAAATGTGTCTTTGGCAAGCCAGATTGCTCTTCACTTAACCTACATTTTAAACATGAATATGAGTCACAGTATTTTCCAGATAACAAAAACGATACTTGTCTGAAATGCTTCTTCCTATGCTAAGACGCAGAGAGATCCCTGTTAAAGAAAAGAGGTGTTTCGCTAACCTTTGTCTCTTCTTTTCAGTTCAGGATATAAAAGAGATGCTAAATCAGCTTGTTCAAATAACTTATCTCTAGAGTCTCTGCCTCACATCCTGTTCCTTTTTCCCAGATTTTAAAGCAGCTATTTTTTTTAAAAAAACTAAACTTAAAAGGAAAGTATTCTTACCACCTGTGAATCCAAATCCTACATAAATTGTGAAAGAGAGGGAGAAGAAGAGAAGGTCTGAGTGTATTTCATTTCAGCTATTTTAAATATCAAAACAGATATTTAGAACCACAAATATAGTTTATCTAACTGGTTACTATCACTTTTTTTCTCTTTGCTGCAGAATCCCAACCAGGACCCTCCACGGAAGAGAGAGGGAGTTAAGGGGACAGCTGGGGCTAGACAATTTTAACATTTGACACATGCAAAAGAGGGTTAGTCTTGATTACATAGTCATGCCTGCCATTTTGACTTTTTTTAAAACCTCTCCTTTAGATGCCCATTTCCCTACAAGAATTTGTTTATGTTTTGAGGGGTCCAATTCTTACTTTTGAGAGCTTAATACTATGGCCAAGATGGTAGCAGGATCCTACCTTAGTCGCTACTGGTTTGGTGGATGATTGCATGTGCACGCACATGTGCCCCCCCCCAACCCATGCACCCCTAACAAGCCAATCAGCTGAGAGGATGAAGAAACGAAAAGCTAGAAGCGACCCTCCTCCCTCCCATGCACTTTTCAGTCTTTTATCCTCCCAGCTGATCATCTGAGGCTTGTTTTCCTCCTCTCAGCTGATCGGAGACTTTTTTTTTTTTACTACCGGTTCAGTCGAACCAGTCCGAACCATAGCATACCACCATTGGATCAAGAACTGTATTGTTTTGTGGGAATTAAGACCAAATTATTCCAGCAGTCTTTCTTCTATTGACCAGCTGTGTGATTGGTGGGTTTTGTGGAAATCTTTTACAATCTTATTGATTCTGAAAAATTTTAATGCCAAGCAGGGTTTCTACAAGATAAGATAAATGTATTGCCTTTTTTTTTACTGTGAGCACACTGACCCACATTAAAAATGAAATTCTGTTTCCTGCTCTCAAGAGAAAGTATATATTTACCCAAACACATACNACAGGAAGCAGCTGCAGCAGGTGCTGAGAGCATCAGCTTCTCTTTGCAGGCATCTCAGGCAAGAGACAGGCCTGCCAAAGCTCAGGTGTTGGTGTTGGTGAGGTCGCACACCACCCCAAGCCAGACTTTAATCTGGGCCATTGTGGAAACCCAGCCCTTGCCTTAAGAAGTTGTCTGAAGTATCCAATGAGATTAAGCTAATCAAGGGAAACTAAGGGGAAACTAATCAAGGAAAGAAGCAACCTGGACTTAAGGACAAATTTCCTGATGCTTAGAACAATTAACCAGTGGAACAGCTTTCCTTCAGAAAAGGAGTGCTTCATCATTGGAGGGATGGGGTACTTCATCACTGGAGGTTTTTAAGAAGAGAATGAACAGCCACCTGTCTGAAATGGTTTGGCCAACTTCAGGGTTGACAATAGATTGCTTGGATCCCTTGGAGGCAAGGGATTTAGGATGGGCATCAGACTATCATTGATATAAACCCAGCCTTTTGGATTCAGGAGTGCCTTGTTCATTTGTTAACATATTCTTCTTGAATACTTAATACAAAGATTATCCATAGCCATGTGTGTCACAGATAGGGTGTGCCTAGATCCAAGGTTCTTTGAATGGTAAAATACCCTTTGTTTATATGGTTCTTTATTATTCCATAGGTGTAACTATCCTTTTGGAAACCTGCTACCTTCATATTTTGCATTGGGAATCTTTTTCTTATCTGAACTTTAGGAACACGCTGTGTCCTACGAATAAAGTCTCTTGGAATAAGGCCTTTGGATCACCCTTGAAAGCACCAAGCTACCATTCCAGAAAACACTTAGTAAATGGCTGTTGGGCTCCGTTAGTGATGATAGATAAACTGAGCCTGTCAGCACATTTGCAAGAGCCGCTGAAGCCTCACACTCTATACTTCCGGGATTGTGCTTTGGCAGAGTGGGATGGTCAATGGTGACGAGAGGGGGAATCTGGAAAAACCCCTGTCCTTTTGCAGCTTTTGGAATTGACTGTAGTGCTACAACAGATGATGGGGCAGGGGAAAATCTGGGTATATAGTTTACTCGCGAGTAGGTAAGGTTCGTAGGTGAAGGATAGATAGGAGACAGAGATAGGAAACAATGGACATATTAGGTATAACTGGATGATGATCTAAAGGGTAATAAAGGGCTAATTAGGGGGGAGTACAGGAGATAGGGGCCTTTAGGTGGGTGTGTTTATACCTTTAAATAGCACTGGAAAGCAGAAGCTTCCAGTGCTAACCTAGACCAGACTGTATGCCATTCTTGCCAGATGGGAAGTTTGTTGTTTGACATTAAATACCTTGAAACCTGCTTTCTGCTGTTGTATGGTGGTTTGTGTGCAAATCTGCGAGCTTTCCGAAGACTGGCTTAGAATGGCACTTTAAGACCTGAGAGATCCTTGGTGCTCTCTGAGCTTCATGGTTTTCTTGCAGGTGTTTCATTACCCAAACACGGTAACATCATCAATACCAGATGATGTTACTAGCAATGTTACTAGCACTAGCACTGATGATGTTACTAGTATGAGTAATGAAATGTCTTCAAGAAAACAATCAAGTTCAGAAAACACCAAGGACGCCTCATTTCAACCCTGAGCTACAAATATTCTCCTTTATTGATACTTTAAGTTCTTGAGCAGGAGCTTAGCTTGAAGTTTCACTTCGTTGAAATTTATAATTTACTATTTATTATTTATAGAGGTAGTCCTTGACTTATCTCCACAACAGAGCCCAAAATTTGTGTTGCCAAGTGAGTTTTGCCCCATTTTACGACCTTTCTTGACACAATTGGTAAGTGAATCACTGCGGTGTTAATTTAATAACCTGGTTGTTAAATGAATCTGGCTTCTCCATTGACTTTGCTGGTCAGAAGGTCACAAAAGGCAATCACATGACCCTGGGACATTTTAATCATCATAAACATGAATCAATTGCCAAGCATCTGAATGTTAATCACATGACCACGAGGATGCTGCAACGGTCATAAGTGTGAAAAACAGTCATGTCANNNTTTTCAGTGCCATTGTAACTTCAAACAATCATGAAATGAACTGTTTTAAGTCAAGGACTTTCTGTAATTTGCCTGGCTATTAGGACTGTGATGCCTTGCCACTTGGGACTTCTTCCATTTGGAGAGAGAGAAAGAGAGAGAGAGAGATGGAGAGAGAGAGANGAGAGAGAGAGAGAGATGGAGAGAGACAGACAGACAGACAGAAAGAGAGACAGAGAGAGAGAGAGAGATATGGGGAGAGAGAGAGAGAGATTATTTTAATTTTTGGAGGTGACAGAAGATTGGTACAATTTTTTGCTATCATTTTTTTCATTACTCTAAAGCCGCCCAGGCTGTTTACACTTTCCACTTCGAATACTCTCCATAAGTTCCAGCATGACGTCTGCTCTTGAAGGCTTCAAACTGCAGGAAAATGAGAATGAAATGCAAGGCATTTGCAAATATCCCTTGTCCAGCATACAAGTAGATAAGTGGAGGAACATCACAGTCCACCCATTCACGAAAAGAATTCACCCAAATAATTATTTTTTCTTTGAAAGCATCTTCAATGGAAAATTCTGTTTTCAGAGGCTGAATAAGAAATTGGTATATATATATATTTCAAATATATGCAGTATCTACTAAAGCAGCTAGAAATCTATTTTTTTCAGTGTTCCAATGTTTAACCCAGGGAAAAAGTTTTTTTATGTACTGAGCCTTGGTGGCACAGTGGTTAGAGTGCTGTACTGCAGGCCACTTCTTCTGGCTATCAGCTGTTCAAATCCCACCAGGCTCATGGTGTCTCAGCCTTCCATCCTTCCAAGATGGGTAAAATGAGGACCCAGATTATTGAGGGCAATATGCTGACTCTGTAAAACCATTTAGAGAGGGCTGTAAAGCACTATAAAGCAGTATATACTGTAAGTCTAAGTGCTATTGCTAATAATAATCTATTCCATAAAGGTAGACTTTTTCAGATTTCTTAAGTGAATATTTCTGGTGTTTGAAAAAAAAATATGCACAACAATTGGATAACCTTGAACCTTGATCAGTTTTTGGAGTTTGTCTTGTTGGATTGACAAGGTATAAAAAGTAAGTTTATAAAATCAGTATATAACCTATTGACTCTCTGGGGCCCACACTGGATCTGGTTTTGTGCTACTAGTAAAGAGTTAAACTCAACGGAGTAATTTCCTGATAACAATAATAATAACATGCTGTGTTCTTCAGTTTCTTTTCATCTTGGCAAAAGTGTTGGTGTGCATCAGTGATATAAGGTATAAGTTAGCTAGGGCAATTACCCATTACTGTTGAGCGGCTGAGTGGTCCCTTGAGCAAACTCAGGCATAATTTGTGCATAAGATATCTTAACGCTAAGGATGTAGGAGCTCCTTTCCTCCTGCTTCTGTAGGAAAAAAGGGGGAAAGGGGATAACTTTCTTTTAACTCCTGGTTAGTGCTTGGTCTATTAATTCAACTTAACTTTTTTCCTTCTTGACTTTTAAACCCTTCTTCTTGACTCTTGTTTCCTACACAGAGATTCTTGTAACAAGGAAGTCAGAGGTCACAAGAGGTGATCCCTGGTGAGGAACAGAGCAGTTTCTTTCTTATAAGAAACATCATGGCCACTTGTCTCAAGAGATAAGTAAAATTTCTGTTAATTGATTTATCTTGGTTCTCTCTAAGTCAGTGTTTCTCAACCTTGGCAGCTTTACAAAGTATGGGCTTCAATTCTCAAGAAGCCCACACTTCTTCAAGCTGCTAAAGTGTTATTTACAATTAGTATGTGAAATAACTTTTTTAAAAAATCGAATGTGTTTGCTGTGGTAGATGTTTCACTAGCATCGTTTAACATAGAGAGCCGTGTGCTTAATCCCGGCTATTTTATCTATAACTCACATTTTTCTTATTCTTCAGTATAGCAGACATGTGATAGTTTGCAAGATGGAAAATACATCATTGTAATACAAGTTCCACTATTTTGTGCATGATTCAACAGGACATACATGTACAAAAGGAACAGGGCTTGCGTTGGGATGTTGCATCTGTCACTTCCTCACCAGCAATCAATGCCCAGATGAGCAAAGATTAACTTCTCGATTAACACTATATCAACAATCAAGAAGTAAATGATACCCAATAAAGGAATTACCAGCTCAGACAAATAAGCTAACAGTAAATAACAGTCTAATCAAGGAACCACCAAAAACACTCCTTTGAACATAATAGGGAAAGCCACTAGTATATAAAAGGAAAGGAAATCTCCACTGCTTTTTAGTACTGATGTTATTACCTAGTTTGGTAAGGAAACATCTGCAAGAAAACAACCAAACTCAAAGAGAAACCCACAGCTACAAACATTCTCTTCTATTGTTTACTGGGATTAAGAATTTTTGTTTTTGTAATATTTTTTACTTCTTGAAGTTCAAAGCTGGTCTTGGTAAAATTGAGATAAGTTATAGGTAGCATAGAAATATATAATGTAAGGAGGTAGTAACACCATAGGGATTATGTAGTCCAAGTCTGCCAAGGGGAAAAAATCTATTACTATAACACACCTGAGATGGTTATCTATTGAAACATATTCAGCAAATCAAAATCTACTCTCCCAAGGAATTTGTTTCATTGCTGAGCAGTTCTTACCATTATAAAGTCCAAACAAAATACATTTCCCTGTAATTCAAATTATTTATTGAGTTTTTTTTCCTAGAGCAGCACTGGAAAAGTCTACCCTATCTTCCCAAACTGTCTATAACTCACAACAATTCTTCTTAAGTTCATAAAATGCCCCTTATCATTTGGCTGCTCCATTTTGTTCATGCCCTTCCTAAAATGTGGACAGAGCTGGATAAAATATTAGTATATTTAGTAAATTCTTCTTTTTGCTGTTCAAAAATTTTAATGTTAATGATATAAAATGACAGAGTCCTTTGTAACATGGAATGTTAGAAGAGTAGCATACTTTGCTAAGTATAGATAAATTTTAGCTACGTTAAAGTAGATGGGAACAGAAACTGTTTCTTTTTTTTTTTTGCACGAGATGAATATTCTATCTAAATAGAAGTATTTCTATTTTAATGCATAGATTTACTAAACTAATTGTTGAAGAAATATCAGAAGAAGACTGTTTCCTAATTTTCTCAGTGGCAGATGGAGTGATCAATGTTAGCACTCTGAAATTGATATCATCCAACTATCCAAAATAAGTACATAATTATTCTCAACACTTTTGTGCTAAATCGACAGACCATAGAATTGCTAGAAGTGATTTACGTCACACTGGATTTCTGGCTTTTAATTTCCCACCACCTAAATTATATTCTCATAGTAATTTACTCGATTACATATCATAAATGCTTTGCTAGATCTGAATTTAATTTAGATGATATTTGGCATTCTATTAATTCTTCCTGGTATATACTTCATACACTGGACATGCTTTAAGACAGATGACTTCTAGATTACTCGTTCTTGGTCACCTAAAATGAAAGCATGTGAAATAAAAGCTATTATGATTTCAAAACATGCTCCTGTGATGGTTATTGCTCCATTTGATGAACATTTACATACATTCTTTAAATGCGTCTTAAATCTATCCCTGTTGAATGATACATTCTGTTAACAGATGGAAGATTCTCTTAACAGATGGAACAGGAAATGATAGATTTTTTTCATCTTAACTGAGACTTGGTTGCCTCCCTATCTTTGATATGGAATACCAGCGCAGCATTCATTTGGAGTCTTCAGAAATGGAGTGACATTTAAGTTGAAGTAATAAATAAATAAATATCATGTGCTTCCTATAAAAAAAGTATCTACAACTGGTTAAAATTTTAGAGGAGAAATTTTTATTATGTTGCAAACGACAACAACGTTTTGAAAAGGGAGCAAAATCTAAAAATTGTTTGGCTTCTAGACTTAATCAAGTTAAGCAATATAATATTGTATCACTTCTCAGAATAGAAATGGACATGTCCTTTACTAGTCTCATTAATCAATGTGTTTTATTTTAAATGGTGTAATGCTACTTTTTAATCAACAGAAGATGAGTTAGATTATTTTTTAACAGAATGTGAGCTTACTACACGTGTCAGGTTCCTTAGTTAATTTCTTTCAAGAAACGAAGAAATCACCACTTTATGTAAAACTATGGTGCTAGCCTAAATCATTGATTGATAGAGATATATATTGGATTTTAGTCTTGCTCTCGCTCTGTCCCTCCCTCCTTCTCTCTCCCTCTCCCTCCCTCCCTCTCTCTCTCTGACTGTCTCTCCTCCCCTCTCCTCTCCAATGGTATAGTGGTCTTTCAAATAAACCCATGCTTTTCAATCAATCATATCACATCTGAATTTGGCAAGACAAGAAGCTATGATTGCCAATCCAGGCACAATTATTATGTAAATATGGAACAGATGTCCACAAGATTCAAGGATGTGAAAAGAGTGTCCAAAAGTCCATTGTTTCAAAAAGGCAGGAGGAAAAATCCTAGAATTAAAACTCTGGAGCAGACACATATGTACATCTTTACATATATATCTTTATGTGTGTGCGTATTTCTCTATAGTAAAACAACTTGACTATTCATACCAAGTCTTTTGAATGTCTGTGGTTAACTAGTTGACCAAGAGGGAACAGAAGTTCTGAAGAGTATGCATTAATATGCCTTAGAGTAGGATGTCACCATGCTGGAAAAAAATTCTTTATTTTCCAACCACAGAGAGGGTATTCAAAAAATGAGCAGGCCATTCAGAAACACAAGGAAGAATGAAAATGGTAGTTAACTGAATGATAATGGTTTGATTCTCCCTTCTCCTGAATATATGGTTAAGCTGATGCATACATAGAAATAGAAAAGAAATTAATTTAAAAGCCAAATTATTTGATAGATGAAATAGTTCAGAAAAAATATGAAAATGACAAAAGTAATATGACGATCAGAGAATGTGACGATATGGACGATCAGAGAATGTGAAGCATAGGGACATATCTTTATTTGTGGTGTCAAGAGTAGATCTTGGGAGGAAAACTGACATGGAAAAAAAAAAGGAGAGGAGAGGCAAACTAACCACAACAAGGAAAACAAAACAACCCCCCTACAATCAAAATAGAACAATTGTAGAAAGAAAAGGCTTGATTTTAGAAGTTAAACATACCTAGCAGAAAACCAAAGGAACCGGAACTGGTATATCTTTGTAGAATGTTTATTAAAGACAGGATAATACGTAGTAGAAAGGTGGTGGATGATTTCTGATCTGCAGCAAGGAATTAATGTTTATTAAAATAATTGAAAATATATCTGAATAAGAGTATGCTTTTGTCTGCGTCCTTTGTTATATATTTTGTCTGCGTCCTTTGTTATTACATAAGCTGAATGCAGTCTGAATAAATATCTAAAAACTTCATGTGTAAAGCAGAAAATATAGAGTCAAGAAGGAATGCCTGCTGAATGAACATGGATTAATCCACAAATGAATGACCAGTATGAAAGAAGTGTGTTGAGGTTGATTTGGTCATTGGTAGAGCGGGAAAATGCCCTCAATCAATCCACTGATTAAGTGTTTTCATACGTATTGGTACTCCAAAATAAATCTGATGAAAGCAGTATAAGTAAGTTCTCTCAAGCATTGTTGAAGGAGCAGGCACAAAAACATCCAGGAAGATGATTGAAGCCTGGGAAATGGATCCCTCATCACTCAACAGGATTTATCACCAGCTTATCAAGTATTTAGGAGGTGAGGGCTTGGAAGCACAAGGAAACAACAGCCAACATTTTAATAGCCAGCCATCAACACCAGTGGTGGGATTCAAATTTTT
>AZIM01004917.1:39839-52294 GCA_000516915.1 Ophiophagus hannah | reverse complement strand
CGAGCTCCGTTTTTGGTGGCAGAGGCACTGTGGGCCGGTCCTTTGCTATTTCCAGGATGGCCCTGCAGGCGAGATCTAAGCACCCCATGGGCTGGATCCGGCCCCCGGGCCTTGAGTTTGACACCCCTGATCTTTGGAATTCAAAGGCATTTGACATAGTCTTCAACCATTAAAGAAAATGTCATACAAAAAGCCAAGATCTGTTTTCTTTTGTTCTAGAATGCAGATAATGGAATAATGGTTTCAGTTCAAAAAACATATTCTGATTGATGTTATTAAAAACTGCCTAATAATGCTGGTAATCTCTTGCATTTTTAGAAGAGGATAAGGGAATTTATGGTGATGCAAGCAGCATTGCAATGTCATGATACAAGCCCTGCTCCTTTTCTATGTGGATTAGGACATTCCACCCACCCAAGGGAAGGAGCTTGTGAAACAATGCTGCAATTTTGCTTTTTCATTCTGATGAAAGCAGTGAGAACCTGGGGACTCTGCTGCTGTAATTATTGTTTTTCATATGCATTTGAAGATTGCATTGATGCATTTTGCATCAAGACAATATCCATGTCTCAGCCTCGGTACAGTACAAAGGCTAACTGTTGAATATGCACTACTTAAACAGTATTGAAGCATATGCAGCAGTAAAGAAGATTTGAAGAATTAGCCAGTGTAGATCCCATAGAAGGATTGCATTACATAATCCTTCTGTCTTGTCTCGTTTCCTTCATCTAGATTTGCTTTGATGTGTCTAATGTGCCTTCTCTTTCTGGCTGTAAGCTCTTTAAGAAAACAGGGCAGTTTTCTTTAAAGGGCTTTACTTAATACAGGGGTGTTAAACTGGCGGCCCGTGGGCCAGATGTGTCATACACAGGCCATGCCCATTCCAGCTTCACATAAGGGAAAAAAGTCATGATCATAAGTCAAGTGATGGCAATGTGACACCACGAGTTTGACACCTGTGACTTAATAGAATGCTAGCTTCTCTTACTATTTATTTAACAATCTTCAATGAACAAATTGTGGAGGCATAATAACCTGACGGCCAATATCTGATGATCTAAAGTAGAAGCCTTTTCCTACAAATGTCCTTTCTATCCCATGGTATCCTTAGGTTCATTTTTCTTCCACCTCTTTTCTCCCTTCACCAGCTCTTGAATACTAGAATTATATATTTGTATGCAATCTTGTACTAAACATAAATGTACTGCATTCAGCTGCCAACAGCATAGTGCTATCCAGATGTATTGGACTACAGTCATATTCAGCATGGCCTATGACCAAGAGCGAGAGGAGTTGGTAAGGAACTCAACACGGAGTTTGATTTGGAAGAATCTATCCAATTCTTTATGTAATACATGTCAGTCCTATAACTGAGCATTCACGATTTAAATTTAACATGCCAAAACAATGACAACACTGTCACCTCCAAAGTTTTCAAACTTTATCCTTCAGAAATCCTTGCCCTATCACTTCAATGATGTAGGTACTTTACCATACTGCCTATGGTAGTACATCACGACCAACACAAAGTATAGCCTCGGATGCTGAAAGGTTATTTACTACTACTCTTTAGATGGCCTACATAGATATATGAGCTGCTCTAAGCTTAGCTTAGGGCAAATGCAATAGTACTTTTTTTCAAATGTAAAAATGATTCACACGGAAAGACATGCAAATTATAGTTTAGTAGGTTAGCTAAATTAATTAAGCTTAGCTAAATTTTCAGTAGGTGAGCCAAATTACCATTCTAATCCTATTAATATACACATCAAACAACAGTATAGATCAGTAACAAGAGTTTGCAGGGCTAAGAAACAAATACTAATAAAATAAATCTGATTATATACTCTTTACTGTATATTTTAAAAATGTCAACAAAGAAAAAAAGTCAGTTAGATGTAGTCCTTGACTCCCAAAATTTCTGTCGTTAAGTGAGACATTTGTTGAGAGTTTTGCCCCATTTTACAACCTTACTTGCCACAGTTGTTCAGTAAATCATTTCAGTTGATAAGTTAGTAACCCGGTCGTTAAGTGCATCTGGTTTCTCCATTGAACTTGCTTGTCCAAAGATTACAAAAGTTGATAACTGAATCTTGGGGCACAGCAATGGTCATAAATATGAACCAGTTGCCAAGCATCTGAATTTTGATCGTATGATTATGAGGATGCTGATCATAACTNAACAGTCACTAAATGAACTGTTGTAAGTATACCTGTATATACCCTTGAATGATGATAGCAGCTGCAGTGGAGATTCTCTTAGGGAATCTGTTCCAATGAATCCATTGCACTCTCAGAAATGGCCTTAATGATCCTCCCCAAAAGCTAGTATATTGTTAATAGACTAAAAACTGCGGAGATTTGTGGGCAACTCTTTGAGAATTATCTTACATAGTGCTATTTTATATTCCATATTAACACGGCTATGTAACTACCAAGAAAACTCCTTTGCAGTTTGGAATTAGTTGTCATCAGTATGCTGATGATATTCAATGATATTTCTTCTCTGTGAATTTGGGAGTGGATGTCTCCAAAGCCCAGGCTATTAAGCACTGGATATGGAAGAACCAGCTGAAAATAAGCATGGATAAGGCAAAAGTTACTGATTTGAGAGATTGAAAGATCCAAGAGATAAGTCTGTCCTGCATAGGACTGCATTTCCCCTTAAGAATCTGGTTTATAGATGGGGGGAGGAGGGGTGTCATCTAGCATAGCGTCAGCAGGCTAATAATCCAGGTTAGTTTATCAGGAAAGCAATAATTTCAACGACTCGTTTGCTGGAAACCACAAAGTCATATTCTTAATTAACTTTAAAAAATCTATATACTAACAAGTTCCATCATGACAATTGTAATGGTTTCTTGATGGGACATCCCCTGAAGACATTTCAGAAATTGCAGTTAGCCCAAACGTAGCTGGTGTCTTCTATAGAGAGTCTGGCATTACCCCTTCGTTGAAAATTCTCACTGGTTGCCTATTGCCTTCTAAACCCCATCACACAGAGATTTGTGATGCTACATAAAGCATTACCTTTTGCAGGTCAACCATCTCTCATATTGTTCATCCATGCTCTCGTGTCACCAGTGAGTCAGATGTGTTTGACATCAATGGTGAATTCTGTTTTTTTACTAAATAGGCCCATATCATGCAAATTGCTCCTTGTTACTCTTTAATGATTTAAAGGTAAGCACATCTGCTTTAGTTTTAGTGCTTTCTATATTTTAAAAAGGCTGTTTTATTAACTAACTTTTCTGCTGAGAGCAAGTAAGAGAGTGGGTGGCACATATTTTTTCTGAATAAATGGCTATTATGCATATCATGTGGGCCAGTTCAAAATGCTGTTCTTGACCTTCTTCACTGTACATGCTTTTCTATGGGTAGTCCTTGACTTATAAGTTTGTTTAGTGACCGTTCAAAGTTACAACAACACTGAAAAAAGTGACATGACCATTCTTCACAATTATGACCATTGCGGCATCCCATGGTCATGTGATTTACATTTGGATGCTTAACAACTGGTTCATATTTATGACAGTTGCAGCATCCTGGGATCATGTGATCCTCTTTTGCAAACTTATGACAAGCAAAGTGAACGAGGAAGCCATATTCACTTAATAACTATGTTACTAACTTAACTACGGTGATTTACTTAACAAATGTACCAAGAAAAGTCATAAAATGGGGCAAAACTCACTTATCAAATTTCTCACAGCAACAGAAATATTGGGCTCAATTCAATTCGTAAGTCAAGGACTATCTGTATTCTGTTTGAAAATGAAAATGAAAGTTGTTGAACACCACTTTCCCTGCTATAAATTAAATGAGGGGTTTAAAACTCTGAGTTGTGGTAGGGCTTCACAAGAAATGTTGGCAATGTTGGGATCTGTGCCAAAACCTGACAACTTTTTTCAACATGGGGTTGGGGGGAAGAAACATTATTGTCTACCAAGTGAGCCCTGCTATATGACTAGCCCTGAGCTGATGCCTTCTTTTTTCCAGTTGCCTCAATGGCTCTTGTGAGCATGCTTATTCTGCTGATGGCCTCTGCTTCCAACACGTTTCCCTGCTTTCTTATTCAAGGCATGCCTCAAAATAAAATATTGTTATGTAGCAAGCAGCTAGCTTATTCTTCCCAAATGAGTATACTTGTGTTCTCTGGGGATTCTGTTAACAAGTAATTCCAAGCATCCAACCACCACCCTCTTCCCCTTCTCCATCCTCCTTCCTTCCCAAAACAAGAGCACAATGAAATAAAAAAACCGAAGTGCTGAAATTCACAGGATCCTGTGGCACTGTCAGTGCTAATTCAATCACAATACCTTCTCCTGCAGCAGGAAGCAGCAGGAAGCCAGCTTGCTGAATCATGCTTTTAATCTTCCCTTCTTTGCTTCCAGAGCTTGCTGGGCTGAGATCAGGGAGGGGAAAGCTGTGAAAGAAAATGCTAATCAGACAGGCAGTACAAAGATCCAGCTGCCTCTCAGGTTTTGCCTGCTTTGTGGCATGTTTGTCCACACACAGGAAGTCATGAAGTTGCCTGCCTGTGATAAGCAGTGCATATTGTACAGCTTCCCAGATCTAACGCAGGGTGGATCAGTGGCAAGTGTTTGCTCATTTCAATGTTTTGCATCAGAAATTGCTATTGAGTTGGGAAGAGAAAATAGTGTTTTTCCCTTCCAAAGCCTCAAATATATGAATTACAAAATGAATTTCATGCTTTTTGTTGTCATTTTTTTCTTTTATCTGGTTTTGCTTTGTGCCCTTTCTCCAGCAGGAATTGCATTCTGACTGTGCTGATATTACAGAAGCAATCTATACAGATAAATGTTTCTGCAGCAAAGCCAGTCTCATGTCTGTGGAGATTCTCAATCACCCAGGTCATGGCTGTCCAAAGTGCTGTTTCCAAAAATCCATTTGCCATTTGGAAAAAAAACACTTTGGGACAAAGTCAGCCTCAGTTACCAAAACACAAATACCTTCAGATATTGCCAGAAATATTTGTGAATATGTTTCCTGACTGCTTATATATGTGATGACAGTGAATGATAGATTTATAAACCTGAGACTGGGATACATCTCGAGTGAGAAGTATAAAATATTGAGCATGCAGCAGAACCCGGTAATGGCTATATCAGTATTTCTCAACCTTGGCAAAGTTGAGAAATGCTGGGCTTTTGCTGTGAGAAAATCTGAGGACAGATCTGCATTGCACAAACTATTCTGCTCAGTACTTATGTTGGTTTAATCTAAAGCAGCTTAAGAACATCTTAACCAGACAGACCACTCTAACCAGATATTCAGTTCATACAACAGGGTAGCATATTCCCACATTAGACAGTTTTCCTGCTCTTGGGCCTTTATACCCTTTTGTTCCAGGACAACAAGGACTAGGCATTTTCCTTCATGTGAACTGTAGATATTGACTTTTCTCTAATCGAAGACGTTAATTCAGCCATCTCTGCAAGTTCTATCATCTTCATCACGCATTTGTCCCTTTCCACTTTCCTGCATATAAGAGTCTCACTGCAGTTGTTATATACAAAAACAACATTACATTACTTTTTCAAGCCTTCCCATTAATCCCTAAAAAAGCTTGTGGCTTTAATTGTGCTTTGGTTTTTAAAATCTTCTGAATTTATGTATTTGTATTCGAAATTCGTTAGCTTTTTTATTTATCCATCAAACACAATAAAATGTCCCTTTATTTTGTTCACCTTTCTAGCAAAGATTCATAGTAACCTTTATACATTCTACAGAATTTCTCTAGTGAAAAATACCAACCATATATGATTTTACAAAAATTCTCTTTAAGATTGGAACACGATGTAAATTTCATTCCCTTTCAACCACATGTTTTCACACTGATCCACGTGCATATAATAAACAAAAACTTTTTGCCCATTTTATCATACATTCTTTCACTTGTTCTTTTTCTGTTTCATATTTCAGCCAAAGTTTATACATTTTAGCAATAACAAGTTCCTCATTAATACATAGTCCTGTTTCAAATTCAGTCGTACATTGTTCAAAACCATAAAATCTGTTATAACCTTTCTGATAATTGTACACAAGAAAATCATTGAGAAGTAGATCCTATTGTCAAATCTTAATATTATTTTACAATCCCCTGAGGGATTACTACATCATAATGTTAATCATTTATTTATGTTTACATATAATTTATTGTTTATAAAATACTTCTTGCACTGAAAGCTCCAAAGGTTTTTTTGGGCACAACCTAGATTTATATTTGTTATACAGTATATTCTAAGAATGCCCTACCTAATATAATGGCTTTTGAAATCTGTATTAACTTTAGTTTTGTCATACCATAGCTCAATGCCACCCAAATCTCAAATCATGACCTTTTAATTCCACTAGCCATTTCTGTTCTGTTTCAAGTGGCAGACTGCTTGGCACAGACAGATAAACTCTACGGAAAGGGTATCATGCCGATTACTTTTATTTGTCAGGCATTCTCAAATCAATAACTCACAGTCACTGAAGAGATTCTTTTGAGGTGCACATAATCTTTTCCCATTCATGTAGGTGAAACGAGATAGTTTGTCCCCATGTTGAGGGAGCAAGCAGCTCCCAGTAGGGCTGGAATTAAAAAAAACCCACTAGTCTACACGTAACAAGTTTGCCAATCAGCCACTCGGAAGTCTGACCCAGTGGACAATCAGAAACACAGATGTGACCACATGACATAAAACTACATTTCCCAGAAAGCAATCCCTTAAGGGGATGGTTCTTAATTCCTAAACTAACTAATTACTCTAACCAGCACACTCCCCACCTGGAATTATAAAATTTCCACTATTAACTAAAGTAAACAGAGGCATAGCATCAAACAATGTGACGATGAGTTAGACACAAGACATGCATAGCTTGAAGTTCAATCTTCAAGTTCGGTCTCCTTAGCAGCAGTATGAGGTGGGTGATTGGCCTGGTGTAGGGCTTCTTGGTGAAAGTCTGTGGGTCATGGCATGACTCTTGTGGCTTCGCGATCTGAACTTCGGCTTGGTGAACTAGTCCATCACAGCTGGCTAGGACTTGGTGCACAAGCCCCATGGGCCATGAGTTCCGATGTGCATCCTTGTCTCTTAAGAAGACAAGGTCTCCTTCTTTGAGATTAGGCTCTTTGATCTTCCATTTGTGGTGATCCTGTAGCTTAGACAAGTATTTTTGCTTCCAGCACTTCCAGAAAGTGTTGGCAAGCAGTTGAACTTGTCTCCATTGTTGTTTATAGATGTCTTTGGGAACAAAATTCCCTAATGTGCTGGCCAGTCACCTGTCTACTGGGTTAGCAGGGTGGCTGGGGTGAGGATAGTTGGATTTTCAGTATCCAAGGAAACTGGAACCAAAAGTCGAGTGTTGATGATAGCTGCCACTTCTGCCATGAGGGTGGTGAGGATCTCATGCGTCAGGTGGGTGTCTTTGTCAACATGGAATCCAGGATTTTGTGGGCTATGGTGATCATGCTCCTCCCATATGGGACACATGAGGAGGATTAAATGTCCATACACAATTATGGGCCTTTAAGTAGTCATCAATTGCTGAATCAAGGTGAGTGCCTTCAATCTTGCAGGCTCCTACAAACTTCATTCCACGGTCAGATCTAAATACCTTGACTGGGCCTCTGTAAGTTTGGAACCTTCTTAGAGCATTGATAAAGCAGGAGACATCCATAGATTTGATGAATTCAATGTGAACAGCTCGAATGCTATGACATGTGAAGAGAATGGCCCAACGTTTGCTGTTAGCTTGACTACCTCTGATCCAATGGCCAGTCACAGACCAAGGGCCAAAGATGTCTAGACCTGCATTGGTGAATGGCGGTCCAGGACTAAGACACTCAGGTGACAGGTCAGCCACCAGCTGGTGTTGTATCACACCCTGTTGTTTGCGACAATGCAGGTACCTGTGCAAGACAGTAGCAATGCATCTCTTGATTCCCACAATCCAGAATCCAGCATTTCTGATGGCACCTTCTGTGAAGTGCCAGCCTTGATGGTGGACGGTTTCATGGTGGTATTGGACCAGCAGGTTCATCACATGTTGACGAGTGGGAAGGATGACAGGGTGCTTGATATTTGGTGCTATTTTAGCCTTATCTAGATGCCCCCCTACTCGAAGTAAGTCATGGCTGTCAAGGAACAAGTTCAGCCTCAGAAGTGGACTAAACTTTGGAATAGGCTTCTTAGCTTTTAGACACTCAAATTCTACCGGGTATGCATCTTGTTGCACACTTCATATAATTCCTCTCTCTGCTTGGAGATAGCTGTCTGGGAAGCTTGTCTCATGATGCAGGAAACAGATGACCACTGCTACACCCGATATGAGAGGTCTCCATGTGGAGAAGCATTTGAAGTGAGCTGGTTCTAGGGGATGGTTAAGGGGCGGTTTTTCTGTCTCCTTGACCATTGTTGACAAGCAAGTGGCATGGTCTTCTTGAGCGATTTGCTGGGCATCTGAGGTTGAATGTCAGCATCTTGATCTGGGTCTAGAAGCTCATGGTGTTCTGGCCTCTGTGACATCAGGGTGTCTAAGCAAGCTAAAAACTCAGGACCTTTTAGCCAGGTTGATTCTGCCAACTGGAATGCAGGGATAGACTGTGTAGCATGATCTGCTGGGTTCTGGTCTGTTGGCACATACTGCCACTGCTCAGGACTTGAAGATCTTCTGATCCTTTCCACTCTATTGCTTATATAGACATACAAGCATCTGCTTTGGTTGTGAATGTAGCTCAGCACCACCTTGCTGTCTGTATAGAAGGTGGTGGGTTGTAGCTCAAGGTCTATCATTTTCGTTATCAGGTCTGTGAGTGCCAGTACGGCACTGCAGGGTTCCAACCTTGGTATGGTGTGACCTTGTTGTGGTGCTAGTTTCGCCTTTCCCATGATGAAGCTGATGTGAATGTCATAAACTGCCATAGACTCTGATGTATCCCATGGCTACTTATTGCCTTCGTTGTCTTCATTGACGCATCTGAGAAGACATGCAATTCTTTCTTTAGTGTGGCAGTGGGTGAGATGGGAACATAGGTGCGCTGCACACTGATACTTTGGAGACAACTCAGGGAGGCATGCCACGTCTCCCAGTCTTGCTTCTGTTCTGGCGGAAGTGGCTCGTCCCAATTTTTGGTGCTTTGGGACAGCGTGCACAGAAGGAGCCTCCCTTGGATCATTACAGGTGCAGCAAACCCTAGAGAGTCAAACAGGCTGTTCACTGTTGACAGAACTCCTGTCCTTGTGAAGACAGTTTTCTGGGCTGAGGCTCTGAAGGTGAAGATGGCCTTCTTCAAATCCAAACACAGACCAAATAAGATGCATTGGATAAGAGGGATATTGGTGCCAAAATTGAGGTCCTATAGTCCCTTGGTGTGGTCTTCAGGATTGAAGGCTTCTAGCACTTCTTCACTGTTGGATGCAATTTTGGATGTAGCCTGAGGTTGGCTACTGCTAGCATCTGGTGTGTTCTTTTTAATAAGTCTATAGCTTCTGCTGGGATGGGTACAGATTTTAGGCCATCATCAACATAGAAGTCCTGTTCCACAAAGCGCCTGGCATCTGCACCGTATTTGACTTTGCCCACATGAGTGGTGTGTTGCAGGCCATAGTTGGCGATTGCAGGAGAAGAACCATTCCCAAAGACGTGCACTCGCATTCTGTATTCTGTTATCTGTTGGTTGTGCTGTTCATCACTGAACCACAGGAAACGTAGGTAGTTGCGATGATCTTCCCTGATGAGGAATGAGTAAAACATCTGCTGGATGTCAGCCATGATGGCTGTAGCTTCCTTTCTGAAGCGGATGAGCATGTCAAGCAGACTGTTGGTGAGATCAGGCCCTGTGAGAAGGGCCTAGCCAGGGTCCTGAAACTGGGGGTTAGAGGTAGAGGCTGGCCCATCTGATCAGTTTCAAACAGGTTGATGGGTCCCTATTGGTGGGAGCCTACGCCACCCAACTGACTGAACCAGTGAAGCTAGAGCTAGTGGACCACTAGGAAGCAATTCGATTCATAATAGCCCCCAAAATGACAGCCACAGCCACACTGGGGCTCTCTTGGCTAGACAAGTGGGGCCCGATAACCTGGTGAGAAGGGAGCACCTGGAGGCTGAGGATAGCTAGAGGACCACAACCTCTCCTGCACCAGCAAATAGAAGCATCGCCAATGCAAATAACCCGCCCAAGGCCCCTCCAGAACTATTGGTAGCCACCTCTGACAAAACCCCAGAGGTCAATCAGATCCCCAAAGAATATCAGGACCTTGCAGAAGTGTTCAGCGAGGCTGAGTGTGACATCCTACACCCCTCCCCTGACCACGAGATGGCCTGCAAACTCAAACTGTATGCATGACACCCTAGGAAATGCAAACAAAATGTGCAAATAGTTAGACAAAAACCTAGCAAGGGGGTTCATTGAGCCAGCCAAGCCACAGGTCGTAGCCCCAGTACTGTTCAAAGAATAAAAAGATGGAACTATGAGATTATGCATTGATTTTAGAGATATAAATTGTGTGTGTGTACACAACCTATACCTCCTCTCTCTCATGAAGGACATGCTATCTCACCTAGTCAAGGGAAAAGTCTTTACTAAATTAGACCTCAGAGAAGCATACTACTGAGTCCGCATCAGAGGGAGATGAATGGAAAACAGCATTCAACTGCCCTCTACGAGCTTCCAATTCAAGGTAATGCTTTTCGGACTGCAGGGGGTATTTATGCAGTTAATGCCCCACATTGGGCGCCAACTGTCAAACTGAATTCATATGATTCCACCACCAAACTAAATTCAGGTTTGACACAAGGTGGTGCATGAGCCCCTCTATAAGGGGGTCCTTGTTTACCTGGATGACATCCTCATTTACATTGGATGACATCCTCATTTACATTGGGACCATGAAGGACCACATACCCCTAGTCCGCCAGGTACTGGAAAAACGTCTGGTGGCAAACCTGTATGTCAAGCTGTCAAAATGTGAATTTCACCATGAACAGCTAGACTACCCGGGCTACCGAGTGTCAAATGTGGGCATAGAGATGGACCCAGCCAAAGAACAAGCTGTTGTAGGCTGGCAGACCCCTCACACCCGCAGACAGCTACAAACTTTCCTAGGATTCGCTAACTGGGTTGTTTCTCTGTATCATCTAATATATGTGTCCACTTGCAAAGCATCCCTGACCTACTCTCGAGTTGCCATAGGCAAGGAGGATGGGGAATCAAACCTTGCAGCTGCATCAAGGAACTTGCATTTCAGTCAAAACAAAGCATATTTCAGCTGACAATGTCAAGGTCATCTCCACGGGAACCAACAGTTCAGATGACCTTCTACAACCCGCGAAATTGCTTCATTGGGGAATGTGATGGATTACATATCTTGGGGGGTGGGGCAACAGGGTCAGCCAAAGCGCAAATTAAATGGGGTCAGAGTTAGCTCCACTTGGTCCGTGCCGACATGAAGCTCCTAATAAATAACTGAATTTCTTTTGAAGCTTGGCCTGAGGCTCATGATTTAATTAGGGCATCAGTTGGAACCCTAACAATATGTTTGTATATGCATAATATTGCATTGATTTATTTTATAATATTTATGTAGTGTATATTGGAGGTGGTGACCTTTGAGAGCTAAATGCAATGAAATTTCATTTGAATGTGTGCCTATTAGTGTACATTCAAAGTGTCTTTTTATCTGCTGTTTTTTGTTGATAGCAATAACAATGCGTCAAATATTTAAAAATTGACAACCATTTTCAGTTGTTTCATTTTCACACTGTTACTCTCATAGAGTAGGCCAGATATGGCAGATTTGTTCTTTTTTTGAGATGCATGCATATGTTTTAAATAGGGATTAAGTGAAATATATATCACTCAAAATAAACAAACAAACAAACAAATAAGAAGGACCTTGTTATTTTTGTATGAGTGAGCTGTAAAAAACATATATTCTCAGAGCATAAGAGGGAGAAGAAAAACAGAACCTAATGATATGTACTGCGTTTAGATACATACAGATCTAGGTAGGCAAGGAAATTTATAAGTTGGATTTTCCAATGTGTGATTCTGGATATGTAAACTGGTTTTGAAAGTGTGCAATTTAGGGCTTGTAACAGGGACTGAAGAGTTCTTAGTGTTCTCTGAGTTTGGTTGTTTTCTTGAGATTTTTTTATCAGAAGCGGTAAAGTCACTAATACATGGGAGAATGAGGTTTGCTGATTGTATTTATATAGCAGCCTGCCTTACTTGTTCTTGATTAGGGCATGGCTTCTTTCTTAAGGATTCTGTGATTAGGGTATTGTCGGATATTCCACAATTTCAACTAGGGAACTGTAAATGTTTTAGATCAAGCCAAATCCAGGAATACCTGGAAATTTAGCAGTATGATAGATTAGCTAGCAGAATCAGAATCAGGAGCTGGAAGGGTCTTGGATGTCTTCTAGTCCAGCCCCCTGCTCAA
>AZIM01004917.1:13548-24768 GCA_000516915.1 Ophiophagus hannah | reverse complement strand
AATAAAACTGAAACTGAAACTGAAACTGGACCGGAAGACCTCCAAGGTCCCTTCCAACTCTGTTATTCTATTATTCTGAATATTGAGACAGAGCGAGAGCAGATAAACTGCCTTGCTTCTGGTAAAATGTCAATTTTTAATGATTCAGGGTTGATGTTTTTTCTAAATACACCTTGAATGTTAGTCACTAGGGATATGAAAAAGGTGATCATCTTCTCATCTAACAGTGTATGATATAGGGTGAATATGAAGGAATGGCAGAACCAGTTTAGAATGCGGAGGATAACAAAAATGTGGAGCATTACCGAGTTCTGATAAAAGGTTTCTGGGAGCATTTATCTGAAAATCTAATATGCTGGGCATGTATTTATTTACAGTATTATAACCATGCTGTACATTTACAAATGATTTTTTCTTAAGAAAGTCAGACCAAGATAACACTATCCTCCACTTTCACTACTTTTACTCAGCTTGTTAATTGTATTGTTTTTTGCTGGTATTTGACCAAGATAAACTTTGACTGATGAACTGTCAGATTGACTGAATTCTATATTTATATGTATTTGGGAATTTTTTTTTGGTTATGGGTTTTCCCCCCAAGCTTATTCAAATATGTATCTGTTTCTCCAGAGCAAATATCCAAGACAACAATGCTTCAAGAAAGAGTTTACATTTTAAAACCAGTGTAGTTTGGCCTTCACATTAATAACACTTCATCTCTTCAATTAATTTTAGCACTTATGATAAATATTATCCCAAAGTTTTCCTTCCAGCAGAGTGATTCAGTTTATCTCAGTATTCTGTAATGGAGGTGTAGAAAACCATTTCAGCCAATCTATGCTGGATACATAATTAATATAGAATAACTTTTCCAAAGTAGAATTCTGAAAAATTTGACAATGGGATGTGACTCAGAAGAACATTTAAGTACTGTAAATGCTCTGCATAAGTCTGTATTTGAAGATAAATTATAATTACTTGGATGTCCATATAATTGATCATCCAGACTAATACTTTGTACCAAAAGGCGAAGAACTAGGTGGTATTGATGATTCAGAGGAAGCAGAACCTCAAGGTGTGCAAATCTGCTCTCTGTGGGAAAGAAAGCAGTAGCTATTGGAAGGCCTTGCAAGAGAAATATAGTGGGGAAGGGGTGCTCAAGGCTTATTTTGCACACAGGTTAAAAACGAACAAATGCAGAACTAGTAGCACTGGCCTTGCCATTAAATTACTATTAATAATAATACTTTGCTGAAAAATTAAAAATCTAAAGCAAATGCTAAAGAACTATAAACTTATAGTCTTATAAGCTAGGTCTATAAACTGTATAAACTGGGACTGCAAAGAGCACAGCCCTACTAAGTTGAAGAAGTGTGGAAGAGGACAGCTTCTCTCTAGCACAACTTTATGCTTACTAGCATCTTCTATTGGAGTGAAAATACTACAGATGTGGCTTGTGTAGAGATTGCTTCCCAAAATTTCAAAGGCTATGTGTGCAGATGAAAACCAAAGTCAGAGAAATCAGCCTTGTCATGTGAAAGTGGCTGGGAAGGCCAAGAAACCAACAGGCAATTAAAATAGCGGGGGAGGATTTTTACTGTGCTGTTGCTTTATAGTGCCAATCAATCAACCCTGTACAGTTCATCCAAGGACAAGGCCCACTTTTTTTGCCATGAAACACAGCTCTCCCTTTTCAAGGGACTCTTAATATGGTAAATTCAACAACTGTAGATAACAATTGGCACTGTGCCACTGGTAACAAAGGATAATTTTTTGCCATTAAAGCAAAGCAAAGCTGGGGGAGCCTGGGGAGGAGACCAGTCCTTGTTTTCCAGTCTGAAAACAACCAGGGTTTACTTATTTATTAAATTTATATGCCACCCATTTCACTAAGACTCTAGGCAGCTTACAATCAAACATCAAAACCAGCAAGATAAAAATTAAGTTTTAAAATAATAGATATTAACATTAAAGTTGACTTAAAATTAAGAAAGATGGGTTGAAAGGGATCAAGATGCACGGGATAGAGGTGGAATCTTATCTTAGTCCATTAACCAGCTCCAGTATGACATAATCCCATTGGGGCCCCAGGCCAGTTGTCTCCTTAATGCTACAAGACAATTCCTGCCCTCAAGAGGGTGATCCAGCTCCAAACTGAGAGAACAAATAGCATTGAGGGTGCCTATAGTTCGTCTGATGGCTTGAATTAACTCTTTTCCCTCTTTTGTGCTCACTTTTTCCCCTGGAAAAGGTGGCGGCTTCTCCAAAGTGAGGTCTCCTTTTCCAAGCCTATCAAGCTGACAGTCAAATGCTAGCAGAAACATTTTTATTGGTAAGGAAGTACTTAATTTGCTGCTCCTGCCTCCATATTTTAAACTAGTTTGACACCATTCAGCAATGACAGGGTTGCATTTTACTACAGAACAGCTGTGGGAAAGTGATTCAGGCTGAGGTTTATCCAGCCAATCTCTTCACAGTATGACCATCCATTTAGAAACAGAAGAGCTTTTGCAACTTGTTTGTTACTGTAACCACCAATAGCAGATGTAGGCTAGCAAATTGATTGCACACATTTTCTTTGAAAACAGTAGCCTGCAGAGTATTGAACACTCCCAGCATTTCCAATACAGCCAATAGGGAGTGATGCTACAATATATATTGCAACAAGTGTGCATTGGTAGATAATGTGTTTCTAATTTCTCAAAAAACAGCATGATATATTCAAAGTCATCCAGCTCCATGAGGTCAAGCAAATTAGTCTTCTCTTCTCTTCTCTTCCCTTCGTTTTCTTTTTAACTGAGTTGTTGGAATAGGGCACATACACAGTACATACACACGCAATTTATTTATGTGAATAACTGTCTTTTGCACATAGGCATGAGCACATGCACATATAAGGAGGCACATTTAGGGGGTGGAGAGTTAAGGAAAAGTGATTCTGGATTTTTCCATGTTATGTTCAGCAGGCAATTAGTGGTATGGGAAGAGAAATAGGTCTGCCATTTCACTATAACTCTATTCAAACCTTATAAAAAATGAGAAGGGGCACAGAGTTCAACTACTGTACTTACAACATCTCTTCTATTGCTGTCTACAATTTTTGCATCATTCTGGTTTCCCACTGTTTAAATTTATTGATTTCTCACTGTTTCCTTTGTTCCACAGAGGAGGTAGCATGGTGATATCATCATATTGGGCTATAGAATACGATGTGTGAGTGTCACTGTGTTACTTCCTCTATACCGGAGAGCTTTCTTATCAGCTGTATCCTTTCCAATCTTTTGTTTTACAGGTTTTCCTCAACTAACAACCACAATTGGGACCAGGATTACAGTGCTAAGCAAGAAGTGAGTTGTGCTCAAACTTTCAACTATTTTACCATGCAGTTGTTAAATGAATCATGGAGTTGTTAAGTGAATCTGGTTTCCCCATGACTTTGCTTGCTGGAAGCTGGCTGGGAAGATCACAAATGGTGATTACATGATTCAGGGATGTTGCAAATGTCCTAAACATATACTGGCTAAAGCACCTCACCAGCCTCCATCACTGCATGGCCACTCAATTTGACAAAATACTTCAAAATGCAACAAGCGAAGAATGGTTAACAGTTGGCTAAACATACTTGATAATGAAAGATCCAGAAAACGGCACAGAACCAAGCAACTACCGCCTAACTACTTGTCTGTCAACAATGTTCAAACTTTTTACAAGAATACTGGCAAATTCAGTATTCAATCATCTGATGGAAAACAGTTTGTATCCAGTAGAAAAAAAGGAAATTATAAAAAATCAAGAGAAACTAAAGATCAGCTGCTCATTGACAAAATGGTACTGAAAAATGCAAAATGAATAAAAACAAATTTAAATATGGTGTGAATTGATTACAAGAAGGCATTTGGCTCACTACCTCACAGTTGGATTAACACCTGTCTGGAAAACTTTGGAATCAGCAAAAATATTTGTATATTTTTGAAAGCAAATATGCAAAAATGGAAAACAGTTCTAACAGCAAATGGGGAGAACATTGGTGAAGTCAACATCAGACGAAGAATCTTCCAAGGGGACTCACTTTCACCACTACTGTTCAACATCGCATTAATTCCACTGACAATAATCATATGAGACACAAAACTGGGATACCAAATCTCAAGCCAACATGGCAAGATAAATCAACTACTATACATGGATGACTTAAAAATGTAGGCAAAAAGCCCCACTGAACTTAAATCAATACTCAACACCGTTCACCTGTTTAGCAGTGAGATCAAAATGAACTTTGGACTTGAAAAATGCTATATTATCCATGCAGCGAGGAAAAATGGAAAAAATAGAAAAAATAGAACTGGGAAATGGAACCATAGTGAAAGCATTAGCAAAGGATGATGGTTACAAATACCTAGGCATATTGGAAACAGATAACATCTTGAATGGAAAAGTCAAAGAGTCAAAGCAAAAGGAATACATCAGGAGGGTCCACAAAATATTAAAATCAAAGCTGAATGTTGGAAACATTAAAGCCATTAATACATGGGCAGTTCCAGTGATACACTACCCAGCTGGAATATCAACTGGACTTTGGCTGAACTGGAAAACTTGGACCAGAAAACGTGCAAACTTTTGAATATGTACCACGCTTTACATCCACGAATTGATATTGACAGGTTGTACCTACCAAGAAGAATACAGGGCAGAGGGCTATTGCAAATCCATCAAACTGTAGAAGAAGAAAAATGAAGTTTGAATGACTGTGTGAATCAAAGTACAGAAAAATTGCTGCAGGCTGTGAAAATGGAGAACGTTATAAAAATAACAGAAAAAAGGCAGAATAACAGCTGGATGACAGATTAAATGGATGGAAAACCAAAGATTTGCATGGACAGCATTGAAAAACATTGCAGGAAAATGTGATAACAACTTGACATGGGCATGGCTTAAGATGCGAACCATCAAGAAAGAAACAGAAGGTTTAATACTTGCTGCTCAAGAACAAGCGCTACAAACTTATGCCATGAAAGTGAAGATACAAAAAAAAACCACTGACAATCCAAACTGCCAACTGTACAATGACAAAATTGAAACTGTTTCACATTTAATATGTGAGTGCAGCAAAATCATGCAAACTGATTGTAAAGCTAGATACGACTGAGTTGCTAAATTAATCCACTGGTCATTATGTGAAAAATATGACTTATCTGTATCCAAAAAGTCATGGGAACATAAAAGTGGAAAAAGCTGTCGAAAATGAGAAGGTGAAGATCTTGTGGGACTTTCAGATACAGACAGATCGTCATTTGTAACACAGCACACCAGATATCACAATTGATATCGCTGTACCAGGAGACGCCAGAGTTGAAGAAGAAGAACTGGAAAAAATCACGTAACATCGCAACCTGGCCATCGAAATTACATGATTATGGATGAAACATGTAACAGTGATACCCATTATCATCAGGGCACTTGGTACAATGTCCAAGAATTTTATAAAATACATCAAGAAATCGCAGCTTCCTACAATAACAGCAGTGGAACTGCAAAAAACTGTGCTAAGAAGATACTTGGCTGATACCTAGGATGCTGGCAGCAACCCGTATCAACCATCTGTGCCAGTCAATATTTCTGATACATTTTTAAATGTTCAGTTGACTGAGTTTCATGTTTAATGAATAAGAGATGATGAAAACAACAATAACAACAATAACAATAACAATTATAGTTTTTTTATTATTATCAAATTTATTTGCCACCCATCTCATGGGTCAAGGTGACTCTAAATAATGCAATGTATTCAGCTGCTGATATCAATTTGTCCATCTACTCTGTATGTTTTTTAAGGAGTAGCAAACATGAGTATCTTGACTTGATTCTAATGAGCTGATGGCATAAATGATATCATATTCAAATGTATGAATTTATCAAAGTACTACTACCTATAAGAGAAAGCAAAACCTCTCGAGGTACAACTGTTTCAATCATTTTGTAATTTATGATGTATTCTTAATTAACACTAACAAACATTCCTTATTTTTGGCTAACGGGTCTGAGATTTAGTTTTAGACTTCTGTTAATGAAAATATGGACACAAACTGAAGTTACTATGATTTTCATTCAATTAATGTTAGTTTCAGATTGAAACTAGCAAGCAAAATTATTATGAATTGCAAAGAAAATTATAATTTTGGAACTAGTTGAGCAAGTCAGTTTGCAGCTGAAAAATTTACATATTTAACATTAAACCTAGCTGTTATGCAACTTTCTTTAGTAGAAAACTATGTAAAGGTAGCTTAGTTCATGTGCTAGTAAGAATAAGGTGTAACAGAAAAAACATTTTCTTTACAAAACATATCATATATAATATTGAGCAATTTATATTTTATTTAATCTAGGAATCATCAGGAACAAGCTACATTTTTCACTTTTCTCTTTTCCTCCAGTTCCCTCCATCCAGATTTTGAATATATACTGGATGCTGCAGGTGATTTCCAAAATCTCCAATAAAATGCAAGAGCATTTTATCACTAAACTGCATGGTGCATTAGAAGGACGCTTTTCAAAGTTTGATGCTTTGGAAGTATTTCAAAAGGAACCTTTTATTAAGTAGAAGTGACAGCAATACATCCAAAGCAGCATCTGAATACCCTTAGGCAGGGCAAGTAGAATTAAAGCAGTTTAGCCAGATGCGGATTCAGCCAATCCACAGGTGTGAACCAACCGCTCTGAGAAATAGATAAGCAGACATTCCCATGGCCATCTTCCGCTGGCTATTAAAGTGAAACAACCCACATGGCCCTCCCTCCTATACATTCCCCAAGAGGTGAGAAAANTATTAAAGTGAAACAACCCACATGGCCCTCCCTCCTATACATTCCCCAAGAGGTGAGAAAATCTCAAGGCGCTTCAGCACCAGGATATAAGTTATAAAATACCAGTTGTCACAGGCAATATTAATGAATTGAATCCAAGGCCCTCCTTTCTCCCAACTGAATGGCAGTATCACTTTTAGGGATCGAACATGCTGCCTTCCTTAGAAAAAGGAGAGATCTACCTGTGAAAAGATTTTTTAAAACCCCATTATAGTATATTAACAAGGTTTGTTAGGGTATTGTGAGTGGAATTTTTTCAGTAAGGTAGGAGCCCTAACATGGTGTAACCCATTCATTTTGGGATGAGGGTAAATGTTTCCAAGCAACTAAGTATTGGGTTTTCCCTCTGTGGATCCTAGAGTCAAGGATTTCCTTGATTTCAAAATGTTGTTCACTTATCATGATGGGATGTGCCTGTCATGACCCAAATAACAGTATTCCCTGCAGTTTCTGACAGTGCTACAATAAAGTCCATATAAATCTCTCTCCAGGGTGCTGAAGTTTTGGCTACCTTCTGTAAGCGTCCTGTGGTTTTGCCCTGACATCTTTTTGCTGCTGCACAAATGGGGCAGCTAGCTACATAGCTCTCTATGTCCTTTTTTAGTGATGGCCACCAAAATTGTATTTTAATTAAGTGTAAAGTTTTCACAAAATCCAAGATATCCAGCTAATTTGGAGTCATGGCACCTTGCCAATTAAGTACAGTCTTTGGCTAGCTGGAACATGCAACTTCCCTCCCACCAAAGCTAAGTCATCTTTCATCAAAAAACTAACCCACCTGATCTGGTTTGAACAAGTAGATGACTCCCTGCTGGGAGGAGCCTACACCACTCACTTAACCAAACCAGTGAGACTAGAGCTAGCAGAACACTGGGAAACAATTTAATTTGTAGTGGCTCCCAAAATGACAGATGCAATCATATGGGACTTTCCTGGCTAGACAAGTTGGGCCCAACCATCTGGTGGCAGGGGGGCAGCTGTAGATTGAGGATAGCAAAGGGACCACAGCCCCTACCTCACCAGCGAATAGAAGCAGCGCCCATGCAAGGAACCCTTTCAGAGAGTTCACCAGAACAACTGGCAGCCACCTCTGACAAAACCCCAGGGGCCGGACAGATTCTGAGAGAATATTGGGACCTCTTGGAGGTATTCAGCGAGACTTAATGCAACATCCTATCTCCCCACCGAGAAACAGATTGCGACATAGAAATCATTTCCAGAACAAAATTACCAAAGCCCAAAATGTACATCATGATGCCCTGTGAAATGCAAGAAATGCACAAATATATAGACAAAAACCTAGAAAGGGGTTTCATCGAGCCAGCCAAGCCACGGGTTGCAGCCCCAGTTCTGTTCAAAGAAAAAAAAGATGGGACTATGAGATTATGCATTGACTTTAGAGCGATCAATGGACTGTGCATACACAATCTATACCCCCTCCCACTCATGAAGGACATGCTATCCCACCTGGCCAAAGGGAAGGTNNTACCAAACTAGACCTCAGAGAAGCATACTACCAAGTCCACATCAGGGAGGGGGACAAATGGAAAACAGCATTCAATTGACCCCTAGGGAGCTTCCAATTCAAAGTCATGCCTTTTGGACTACAGGGAGCCCCAGCGGTGTTTATGCAATTAATAAACGAGGTGCTACATGAACATCTTTATAAGGGGGTCCGTGTCTACTTGAACAACATTCTAATCTACACTGAGATGATGGACAACCACATAATCCTAGTGCGTCAAGTATGGAAAAACTTCTAGCAGCAAACCTGTACGTCAAGCTGTCAAAATGCGAATTTCACCATGTGCAGTTGAACTCCCTGGGATACCAAGTCTCCAATGAGGGCATAGAGATGGACCCAGCCAAAGTACAAGCCATCCTCAGTTGGCAAGCCCCTTGCACCCGCAGACAGCTACAAAGCTTCCTGGGGTTTGCAAACTTTTACCGGCAATTCATTCCCTCCTTCACAAGGATTGCCAAACCCATGATGGACCTTCTAAAGACAGGGAGTACAGAAACAAAACCCCACCTGGGACAACCCCTACAGTGGGATCTAACCTGCCACAAAGCATTTGAAACGATGAAAGAATTGTTTGCAAAAGAACCAGTGTTGAAGCACCCTGATCCTGAACAACTCTTCACTGTTCAAGCAGATGCCAGTGATGTGGCAGTGGGAGCAGTGTTACTCCAAAGAAAAGACCAAGGAAACCTACATCCCTGCGCCTACACCTCCCGCAAGCTCATGGACACAGAGAGGTGATGGACTGCATGGGAAAAAGAGGCTTTTGTGATAAGGTGGGCACTGCAAACCTGGAGCCACCTTCTGGAAGGGGGCCAGAGACCATTTGAAGTTTGAACTGACCATAAAAATCTGAAAAGCCTTAGGACCCTGCTAAAACTATCACCCAAACAAATCCGCTGGGCCCAATACTTTAACTGATTTGACTTCGTGCTAAAGTACATCCCAGGGGGAAAGAACTTTCTGGCTGATGCTCTCTCTCACATTCCCCAATATAAATGTGAAAGAGAGGAGATTGTAAATGCCATCATCCCCCCTACCCAAATAGCTGCCCAAGTAACCACCAGGCGACGATGCTGTGACTGACAAGACCGATTCGCAGATGACTTAACCATGAAATTAAAGACCGAACTGCTAGCAGAATGTTGGTTCCAGGACAATCAACACATCTTAATGAAAAGAGATGACCTAGCATGGAAAGGAACAAAACTCTATGTCTCAGAATCCCTACGTAGTCTAGTCCTTCAGAGGAGCCACAATGCCAAACCGGCAGGCCACTTTGGGTCTTAAAAACTTTGCACTTATCTCAGAGGCAATTCTGATGGCCTGGCATAAAGAAAGATGTGGACAGTTATGTGAAGAGTTGCCCCATTTGTGCCACGATGAAAAAATGATCAGGAACCACCACCACCCCCAGATTGCTACAGACAGATGCGGAACCAACAAGGCCATGGGAGGAGATCACAATGGATTTCATAGTAGAGTTGCCAAAAAGTGGAGGAAACACAGTGATCTGGACTATAATAGACTTATTTTCAAAATAGGCACATTTCATACCATGCAGCAGCCTACCTTCAGCCCACCAGTTAGCCAAGCTGTTTTTGAAACACATCTACCACCTGCATGGAATGCCACAGAGAATTATCTCAGACAGAGTCCACTTCACGACCAAATTCTGGAGGGAGTTCCTGCAGACTATTGGGTCATCTGCTTTTCATTCAAGAACCAATGGGGGGGAGGGCAGAGAGATTGAACGCCATGGTAGAGCAGTACCTGAGGTGCTATGTGAATTATCAGCAATCCAATTGGGCGGACCTCCTGCCTTTTGTGGAGGTCGCGTGCAATAATGCTGTTCACAGTAGCACAGGACTAACCCCCTTCAAAGTAGTGAGTGGTATGGACTTCATCCCAATTCCTGAGTATCCAAGGGATCATCCCTCCTCAGTCAGCCTGACCAATTGGATGTCAATGCTAAAAGCAACTTAGGAGAATGTAAAAAAGGCACTGGCAAAAGCGGCACAGAGCTATAACAAACAGGCAGACGAACACCGGGCCCTGAAAAGGCCATTCCAGATGGGGGAGAAGGTCTACCTCTCCACCAAATACTTGAGGTTAAGGCTCCCTAGAGGCTTGGGAGCCTCCCTAGAGGCTTTGGCCCCTAGAAGTTGGGGCCAAAGTTCATGGGACCTTTCCCCATAGTAAAGGTCATCAATCAAGTCACAATGCAACTGAAAGTTGCCCTGACTGTTAGAGAAAATACACCCGGTATTCCATAGTAGCCTCTTAAAACCCATGGTTGGATTGACCCTGAGGCCACCACTTCATGAACTCCCAGACCCCATGGTCATAGGGGAACAAACCCATTATGAGGTGCAGAAAATCCTCAATTCGAGGTGGCACAGGAGACAACTCCAATATTTAATCAAGTGGAAGGGCTACCCCTTATCGGATGCAACTTGGGTAAAGAGTAGAAATGTCCAAGCTGATCGCCTTGTGATGAGGTTCCATGCAGAAAACCCAACCAAACCTGGGGGGGTTTTTTGCAACCCTAAGTTCTATACCTGCAATAAATTTGTTTTCTTTTTGTCTTGTACAGGTCACCTTCAAGAAATGAGGGGAGCTGAATGTCAACTAAAAATACTTCTTTGGTCTTTTTAGTTGCCAACAGAAAGGGAGTGGGGAAAGTAGTGCATTCCTTAAATGCTTCAGATAACTGCTAGGCAGCTGAAGCTTTTGGCGCACAAGATTATTACTAGAGAGTATGATTGATGACTCTTGGCTATGGATGTGTCCCATTGGAGAANAAGGGTGAAATGAATGATGTGTCTTAGAGTTGGC
>AZIM01004913.1:20689-32886 GCA_000516915.1 Ophiophagus hannah | reverse complement strand
TAAAAAATTTTGAATCCCACCACTGGATCTTTCCATTGATTAATGCCAAAGACAGACCTGAATGACTATGACTTGTAATTTTTATAAGCAGAGTGGTTATCATTCATTCATCCGTATGTTTTGATGTTCTTTGACACACATATTAAGATGCACGAATACATTCTATTTCATTCAGTGTCCTTATGCCCAGGGTTCCAGAATCAAGAATTTCATGAAGCAAAATCAGAGCTAATGTATCTAAATATAAAACTCCATCTAGAAAATCCACACTCACAAACATTCACCTGTTTTCACTTAACATTCAACTTGAGAAGATAGCTTGGTAACTAAAGTGATACTTAAAGGTTTGTGAACCCTTTTGAATGCTCAATATTTCTGCATAAATATAACCTAAAACATGATGTATTCTCCACAAATCCTAAAACTAGATAAAAAGAACACAGTTAAACAATGCACAATAAATTCTACCCTATATATTTTAGTTGAAATATAATGATGCAAAGCAGTTTACATTTCAACTAAAATAAAATTTATAGCAATACACATCTATAAATAATTTTTCAACTAAAACAAATTTTATAGCAATGCATATTAGCATATCCTATTCAAGGATTTTGGAAGACAAGAAATCCTCTGTTACAAAATACAGACCCCAACCAAGAGTACAGTTTCAGAGGCTACATTGAAGTGCTTTTCACCAGTCCTTGAATTGGCATGAAAACTGGCTTTTCTTAGAAAAGCACGCTGGGAAAATTGTGCTGTTTTTGTCAATTCATACTGGGCTATATAAACAGAGTTGGTGAAGGTTGCAGTTCTGGTGTCATATTAAAGAAAAGGATCTGTGACATTCTCTAGTGACATAAGGAGAAGACGGTGCTGGCAGCAAATGCAAGGTCTACTTCTGCAGCACCCAATGATGTAAAACTGAAATGGAGTGGAGAGAAACTTGTTGCCATAAAAATATAATAAGTATGGTTCTGCAAAACCCCTTATTGGCAAAAGATTTGATAATATATCCAGAGGTAGCAGAACTAGCCACACACAGCTAGCAAAATCCAGGTCTTTTTCCCAGACTAAATTTACTTTTTGTGCAGCACAGACTAACATTGTCTCAAGGGACTGATAATCTGTCTTTTAAATACAATTTTAGTGTTTTAAATGATAATTAAAGGAAGGAAAAGATATTTGTTTTTAAAAGGTGTAGCTAAACCATGTTTACAAGAAACCTGCATATGACCTGTCAAACATGATGGAAAACTCCATTCAGGCATGACACAGCCCAGGTCTCTGTTTCTGGTCTGTCCTGCAGTGCAAGTTTAAAAGGGTCATTTCCAGCAACTAGAGAGAAACCTTCAGCAACCACATTGTCCTTGAAGCATGCCAAACTGTAACAAGACCAACTTTATAATAGAAGAAGAAGGAAAATACTACTTTAAAATTAGAATAGCTAAGGATGACTTTACTTAAATTGTCTTAACTATAGATGGAGCACGAGATGAAGATGGTTTGATCAAAACAGTTCCTTTCTTTCAAAGCTGGTATTCTTTACCAAGCTCCAAGATTTCTTCTGACATTCTGGCAATAGTGTTTTAAACGTCCACAGCAGCAGAACTTTGCTTGATTCAATCTACTCCTGCATTCTGCTTCTCACTTTGGCATGATAGATGCCTCCAGGAAGGCCATAACTATGTGTGGAAGACTAGCATCTTCCCTTGCTGCTTGACCTCCAACAATTAGTATTCAGCTCTATAAATCCTTAGAGCTATCACAGCTACTAGAAATGCTCTTACATCTCCGATAATGGCCATCAACACACCCTGTGGCTGTAAATTCCATAAATTAATTATGTGCTGTGGGAAGACCCATCTTTTTTTTTTTTACAGAATCTACTGCCAATCAATTTCTTTGGGTAAAATTCTCCTAATGTGATCAGAAGAATATGGTCTGTCCATTTTCTCCCCATAAAAATAATTTTACAAACCTGTAGCATGTTCTCCACACTTAGTAACGATTTTTCTAAACTAAAAATGTGTGAAATACATTTCCAAAGACATTTTTTCTGGCTCTTTTCTGCCCTCAGTCTAGTTTGGCCATATTGTTTTTAAGTCAGTATGATGTGTAATTTACTGCTGGACTTTTCCATCAAACCCATTTTGCAAAACAAAACGAACCCATATCCTCATTTATTTTTATACCTCCCTTTCTTAAAGTTGGCTGCCTGAAAGTGGAACACTACTTTTCCAGAGCTGATTGTTAATTACATTGTATAGTTTGTCATTTTCTTCTTTTCAATGTGGTTACTTTTAAAAATAATGAAATAATCTTCCCAGACAATGTTACACATAGTCTTTGACTTACAAACTACTGTATTTTTTTTAGTGACTGTTCAACGTTACAACGGCATTGAAGAAAGTGACTCATGACTGTTTTCACACTTATGACCACTGCAGTATCCCCATGGTCCTGTGATGCTTGGCAACTGACATGTATTTATGGTGGTTGCAGTGTCCTGGGATATGTGATCACCTTTAGTGACCTTCTGACAAGCAAAGTCAATGGGGAAGCCAGATTCATTTACCAATTGTATTACTCACTTAACAACTGCAGTGATTCACAACTATGGCAAGTAAAATGGAGCAAACTTACTTAACAAAATTTTGGACTCAGTTGTGGTTATAGGTCAAGGACTACCTGAATTAGAAATAATGATAATAGCATACCTATTTTATGGTCATGAAAGTATTCATCCTTATCTAATGTTTTTATTGTGTATTTTGTACTCACTTTTCCTAATTTGTGCACTGTTTGGTGTTAATTCTACCCATATTTATTAGAATTTATTTATAGCCCACTTTTATTATTTTTATAAATAACTTATGGTGGCAAACATATCTAATACACCTTCTTCCTCCTATTTTACCTATAATGACAACCACCCTGTGAGGTAGCTTGTGGAGAGAGAGAGGGAGGGAGGGAGAGANTGGCTAAGGCAGGACTAGAACTCACAGTTCACAGTATCCCAGTTTCTGGCCTTGTTCCTTAACCACCAGACCAAACTAATAGGTTTCCCTTATAAAAATTGGTGTTTAATGGCATTTTTGAATGGAGTGATCTCCCCACAATTAGATAGAACTTCTGTGAAAAATATTAAAATCACAGAAGACAAGTTACCAAAAGGTTTCTTTTACTTCAAGGACAATTTAGGGCTGGTTGATATATGGAGACAGAAGAATTCAAGAGAGTATGCACATTTTTTCTGAAAAACATGGTTCCTTTTCAAGAATAGACATGATTTGGATGTCAGCGTTCCAACTAACCAACTCCAAACCAATAAATTCCGAGACACACAATTCCTCAAAGTTTCATTTTATTAGAGTTTTCATATTGGCACATCTGGGAAAACCTGATTCTGAGAGCTCCAGGTTTTCCCTTCCCAAAAGAGAAATCAAAGATCCATCCCCTTCACCCATCAATCCATCACATGGCCCAATCAAATCTTTGTCCCAACTGGAGACACCCCTCCAGTCATTCCCCTCGGTGCAGGACAACATGTCCTTGACACTCTGAGAAAGAATGTTGTTGTGTCTAGTTTTCTACTCCACTATGAAATCCCCCCTCCCAGGTTCCCAGTTACTGAATGTGGCAACCCTGAATCTTCCAAGTAAAAAATGGCTTCCAAGACCACAATGATTTCAAAGAATTTGGCTACTAAGATTTATAACGTAAGGATATTACCGAATATTTTTTTTGGATCATAAACCTGTGAGTTTGGTTTATAAAAGGGGATCCATTGGTTTTAGATGGATGTATGGAAAATGGAATATGGAAAAATGAAATATTGTTACAAAAAGAAGCAATACTGGAGGATTGTAAAAACATTTTAAAAATTGGAAAATAATAAAGATACTGTTTTAAGAATAGCTTGGGATACAAATAGTGTTTTTATGAGAGCTTTTTTCATACAACATAATAATGAACTCAAGAAGAAGAAAGAATCAAGTCAAAACACAAACTCTCTAGAATGAGATAGACAGAAGAAGAATTCTGAAAATTTCCAGAGAAGATAAATATTTTTCAATAAATTATGCTTTTACAATGATAGTTATCTATAGTAAATAAAAGTGAACTATATAAAGCAAAAGGTTGAATTTGCAAACAAGCCAGGGAAATGGTTGGCATAAATTACATAAAGAAGAAGAAAAAATGATATTGAAACTACAAAAAGGTGATTCTGTATTAAAGAATAGTGTGGCTTTGAAAAAACCAGGCAAATGACTTCTTTATGGAGAACATAAATGAACACCTAAGGAATCAAAATTTATGGAGAACTACAAAGGAATAGAAGCATATTATGGATGGACTGGACTTATAATAATAAGGGAATTTTTTGTAGCTATTAAAAAGATTAAAACAGGAACCATGCTTGGACCAAATGATTACCAGGTTCTTATTATAAATGTTTTGTGAATGAACTTCTACAACCTGTGCAAAATATAACAAGCTCTATCTTACAGGAGGAAAGATGTTAGAGAATTGGAAAGAGATCAATATAGCACTAATATCTAAAGAAGGGACTTTAACAAGACAGTACAGGCCACAATCATTATTGAATTATGACTACCAAAAATAATTTTGCAAGAATTTATTCATGAGGATCAACATGGGTTTTTTTATTTAAAACACAGTGAAAGGACGATGTTACAAATGTGTTGGACATGTGTTGGACAATACCTGGAACAATATAATAAAAAACAAGCTACATAGATTTTCTTAGATACAGAGAAAGCCTTTGACAGTTTGAATTGGGCACTCCTATTAAACGTTTTGGAAGATATGAACTTTGAGTTGGAGAGAACTTTATAAAATGGGTAAAATGGGTAAAATTGATTTATATTTCATAGAAAGCACAAATAGTTATTAATGAAGGTTTAAGAAAGAAACTTTAAAGAAAGAGGTAAATTTATATTTGTACTTATAACTGCTATAAAGAAGATTAGAAGCCACTTTCTATCTTTTTTTCTTTCTTTTCTATTTTTCTTTTAGTTTTTTTCTTGCACTTTTAGCTTTCTCTTTGATACTTTTATTTTTCCTTTTCTTTTTTCTTTTGTATTTTCTTTCTTAACTTTCAATACAATTTAAAAAAAAATTCTTTTCAAGATGGACATTAATGGACCCTATGACTGGCTGATTGCTGACTGACTCATTTATTTATTAATTACAGACTTCATATCTTGCCCAAATTTATGGTGTTATGGGCAGGATGTGGTCTCATGCTTACTTGTGGTGTGACAGGGTCCATCTTGGCAGGTTGAACCATTCTGCTTGAAAATAAATGATAGGTTATTGGTGGAATCAATTCACTTGTTGAAGTGCTGGGCTAAATTGAATCAAGGTGCTCCCCAGAGCAGGTTTGCTTCCTGTTCATCTACTTGAGTTATTTTCATGAGCAGACAAGAATGAAACTATTGTCCCATGGAAAAATAACTTGGCTGCTTTCTGTAATTAGACTGCCTTTCTTGTAGGCATTTGTGAACCTATGCAAGGGAATCCGTAAACCTGGGCAAACTGTCACTGAAGAAAAGTTTAAGGGGGTTGTTATATTTATATGGGGAAGCATGGTGGCTCAGTGATTAAGATGCTGGGCTTGTCAGCTGGAAAGCCAGCAGCCCAGTTCGAGACCCAAGCGCCATGCAATGGGGTGAACTCTCATTACTTGCCCCTGCCCACCTAGCAATTTGAAAGCATGCAAATGCAAGTAGATAAATAGGTAGCACTTCAGCGGGAAGGTAACAGTACTCCTTGATGTCATGCTGGCCACATGACTGTTGAAATATCTTTGGACAATGATGGCTCAATGGCTTTGAAACAGAGATGAGCACTGCTGCCTATAGTCAGCAATGACTAGTGAAGTAAAATCCATAGGGACTCATTTACTATGTATGCATGTATGCATGTATGTATGCATGTGCTGGATCCCTAGTCGCTAGAACATGCAATCCCTAAATTTGATGAAGCAATTTTTTTTTCCAGCTAAAAAGGGGTTTATAATAAAAATGCTGACACAGACATAACCATAGAGATATTGCATGGCAATAGTGTAATAAATACTGTCAGAAATATTTTACACTTCAAGGCAATTACATGTTCAGCCATCTTTAGGATATCTGGTCTACGAAGGGTAAGGATAAGGATTAGATTTCTTTGACAAAATGTGAAAGACCCATGACTCATGACTGCTGGAAGGCACAAATGAATTACCAAGACTGAGTGAGTGACTAGTAATCGTCTATCATTGCTTAAAAATATTCTGTTTATTTGGGAAGAGATAGTAAGCAGGAATGGGACAGGGAGTTGGGGTGGTGGTGCTGTTAGGGACAAGGAAGAAACCGATTAGAATATGCAAACGTGACTGGGGAGGGGATGACAAAAGTTCGTTAAATTGGGAAAGTTAGCCCAAGCAAATCTGCCCCTGGCATTTGCACATGAAATAGAACTCATTTTCATTCTCCATGACAGACAAATACATTTTCACTGGGCAGTGAAATGACAGTACCTACTCATGAAAGATGTGGCCTGGGTAGAATATAGTTTCATGCACTCAAATGATGCCTAAAAGCCCTGCTGGCACTTGCAGAGTGATCGCCTATTTTCCCTTTAGGGTTTCCAAATGGACATTCTTGTCCAATCAAGGGTCATTTATTGAATGATGAAACAGTGAAAGCTGTCACAACACTCCTGAGCTCTCTTCTATACAGACCAATGGCAATGGAATGCCACTGCATTTCTGGGTGGAATTAAGCTTTATGAGATCTGCATTTTTCTGGGTCTCCTGAAGCAGCTTAGTAGGTGGAGTGGAGCTCCGAAATCACACAACAGCCTTCTTCTGATATTAAACCTTTTTGCACTTGCACAGTGAATGCAAGGGTGATGATGGGCAGGCCTCTCTGCCTAGTCTTTGCAAGGGTTACACCTCTGAAGACTTTAAGGGAGAAAAAGATTGGACAATTCTAATCACTGTTCTTTTACTGAGTTTAACATTTCTTTATCATTGCTTCAGAATATCCTTCTATAAAACAGTATCTTAATGTGAATTATCTTCTGAACATTTTACCCTGCTTTGTTTTAAATACTTAAGTGGAACAGTACTGAACAGTTCAGTAACCTATTCTGTATTATATAACCAAACACTCTCCTGTTTGTCATCTGACATTATTGAGCCACTGAAAATCCCATTCATTTCCCCGCACTTCACCCACTTTTAATTTCTTCTAGTCAGCAGCCTAACTGGATCATATGAGTAAACCCTGAGATACACAAATGAAACAAAGAAAATGTTTAAAAAGTTATGATATTTATGTAGTTACTTACCAAGCACATCTAAATTATATTAAAGTAACCAAAATACCTTTACAATGTCCAAGGCATGTCACAACTTTTGAGCACTCCTAATGTTTGAAAATGGAAAGTTGAAAAATTTGACATGCCCTAAAATTTACATATTTGTTGAAAGTTACAACTTGTTTCGAGCAATAATATATATTTCAGCCTGAATAATTAAAAAAAAAATCCACAAATTGCTATAATTGTTCAGTTTTGACTGAACCAAATTAAGTCTTTGTGAATTGTGTTTATCTTTGAAGTGTCTTCTAATCATCCTGTTGAAAGACAAATGATTCCAATTCCATGTTTTCAGAAGCAAATTGAATCATCCCCATATTTCATTCTGGGCAATGTTTTTATATCGCCTTGTGTGTTTATGCAGACATGCCATGTTTAAGTGACAGATAATGGCATGATTGCTTAAGACATATAAAATAATGTGACACCAATTTATTAGCATTAGAAATAAAGCCTTTGAAAAGGACCTTGAGCGTTATATTAACACTGATGTGTCAATGCTTGACTTGAAGAATGGCAAGGCAAAGTCTCAGCTCAGCCTTAATTAACAGGAAATAATTAGTATCTTTTTTCCCCAGCTGTGAATTTGAGAATTTTTTTCTCCAACTGAATCCATTGATTGATAATTACAGTGAAGTTACTTGTAATAAAACTCCCAGTATTGCAATTTCTAATTGGCCTTTAGGACATTTTACTGTTTCACTTAGTTTGTAACAAGGTTCAGTTGGGTGGGTTATTTTGTTTTGCTTTTTTTTTTTAATAATTTAATGAGGACTTTTTTTCTCCAAAAGGTAATCAGAATTTAGAAATGCCTGGGTAATGCTGATTATATGGTTCCACGTTAAAGGCTGGCTTATATATTATTATTCTGCTTCTGTGTATATAAGCACAGGTACACATATATACAGTATACTCATACACCATCTACACTATCATTACAAGATAGTGTTATGCTGTACAGTATATGAGAACTGGGCATTTTCCTTTCCTTTTTCCCCCCTTCCTTTTTTAATGCCATTTTTTATTGTGAAGGTCTATGTTTTAGTCTCCACTGGGCCATGATAACTCTTTGGGTGTTTTTCAGCTATTCACTCTCTCCTTCCCTTCTGCCTCACAGGATTGTGGTTGTAGAGATAAACTAAAGGAGAAACCTGAGCTCTCACACTTGGGTTCTCAGAGAAAGGGCATTCAACATAATTGCACAAAGCTTTCACCCTGCCCAGCTTCAATGAGAACAGCAATTCCTACCATCTGAAGGGCCACATGCAGGGTGTCCACAGCATCAATGCATTAATTGTAACCAGGCAATTGAAACTTGCCTATTTTTATCGTGTGTTACACATGCCTAGCAGTGAGATCCTACCTGTTCCACTACCGGTTCGGTGATCATGCATGCGTGCATGCACACCTAACACGTGTACACCTAACATGCGCGTGCAGCTTTCCCCACACCAGCTGAAGCCTGCAGCACCAATCAGCTAGAGGATAAAGAAGAGAAAAGTGGGTGGGAGGGCCAATCCTGCACTTTTCTCTTTTTTTTCTCCTTTCAGCTGATTGGAGGCTTTTCCCCCTCCTCTCAGCTGATCCTGGGAGGCTTTTTTTTTATTACCGGTTTGGGCAAACCGGTCCAAACAGATAGCATACCACCACTGCACATGCCCACCATTTGGACACTGCTGAACTCTCCTAGTTACATGATACTGTCTACTGAAAAATAGGGGGTGGGGAGAAATGTGTTCCCCATCTATTCTAATCCTAATCCAACATCAAAAAATAAATACAGGTAGTCCTTTATGTACGATCAGAATCAGAATTTCTATTTCTAAGCAAGGCAGTTTAGTGAGTTCGCCACAATTGTTAAGCGAATCACTGCAGAACCTGGCTTCTGCCACTGACTTTGTTTGTGAGAAGCTGGCTGGGAAGGTCACAAATGGTAATCATATGACCCCAGGATGCTGCAACCATCATAAATACACGTCGCTTGCCAGTCACTGGAATTTTGATTGTATGGCCCTGAAGATACTGCAACTGTCGTAAGTGCAAGGACTTGATGTATGTCACTTTTTTCAGTGCTGTTGTAAGTTTGAACAGTCACTCAACAAGTGGTTGTAAGTTGAGAGCTACCTGTATGTAAAAACTCAAATTAATCCAGATTTTACCTGGCATTGTTTCTACTTAACTAACAGTATCCTTTCAACATTTTGAAAAGAAATTGTTTTATAAAGCCCTTAGGTATTTTTAATGTTAAAAAATGAAGTCCAACACATTTGTGGCTGGCTTTTGTAAAAGATGACAGAGGCTGCAGCTAGGATCAGATTATTATTCAAAGAATTGTGAAAAGAGTGGCAGCTCTATTTGAACAAATGGGTTGAAAAGCATAAAGATGTGAGGCTCTGAAAATGAAGGCATTGCTTCTTTTTTCTGCACAAAGGAATACTCTGTCTAGACTGTAGTATTATTATCTAAATTATTGCTGAATCAATTTCAATAAAATTTATTTTATTTTTAATTGTATTTCTTCATTAGATTTTTCTCCTAACTTTGGTTGGGAGTAAAAGGTCAATACACAGGGAATGCCTGATAGATGTATCCATACTCTCAGTACTGTAATATATTGATATCCCTGTATAGTGCCCTCCAGCTGAACCATCACTTACTATCTGGACCAAAGATAGTACCAGATAAAGTATTTCAGAGTAATCGCATGGGATGATTTTATTCTCAAATCTCGATTCAGTTTGCCATCTCTGTGAGGTAAGTTCCTGCTGAAACAGAAACCAAGTGTTTTGTGATCATAATATTTTGATCCTGTTGCAGACAATTGTCTAATATTAATGTGCATGGTAAAGTCAGAGCCCTGCACACTGGATATCAATGTGCACACTCAAAATCATGATCTTAACATTCTTTAACATTAACTTGTAGATATTTACTGTGATTCATGTGTTTGCCATCAGTAATAATAATAAAAAGCCCATGAATGGTGACTCCTGGCTCTCTTACCCTGGCTCCTCCTAGCGGATGTTGCCTAACAGCCCCAATTTAAGCAGTGAATCCCTCCATCTGTTTCTTCTTTCCATTTATAAGTTTCAAGTTAGGCCTTCTATTCAATGAACAAAAGTATTCCTACTTGCTTGAGCTCCAAATATAAGTAATTTAAAAAGCAGTATAATGCAATCCTTTTTTGAGAAAGATAATTTTGAGCAAGAAAAACTTCCTTCCTTCCTTCCTTCCTTNTCCCTCCCTCCCTCCCTCCCTCCCACTGTTCCTTGATTTCAGGGGGGGACGACAACCTGGGGGTTAGTTGACTAATAGGAATTGCATATTGTTTCCGAATAACTATGTCAAGGTATGGAAGAAAATTAAAAAAAATTATTGAAGTGAGATATGTTTCAATTGTCATTGCTGGATAGAATCTCAGTGATTAAGATAAAATAAGTGATTAATCACTTACCCAGTGATTAAGATGAAATAAGAACAGGCTGCTTCCAGCCTATTCTTAATTCAGGCAGTACTGATGATGCGGGTGAGCTTTCAATGTGGAAAATAATTATGATATATGGGTAATCAGATCTTTAGTTGGTCATTGATCATTAAGCACAATCCTCTTTGCTTTTATGAAAATAATACATATATTTTAAAGTTTTTCTTAAAACTAAAATACATATAACAATATGTTACTATTATTGGTTCATTGTTACTTTCTAGTAAGAATTAACCAATAATAGTAACATATTGCTATTGTCGTATTGTTACTATATATTATATAATGTGTCCATGTTAGAAATGACAGGGTGTAGAATTTGTTCTCATATCCAAGCATCCAGATGGTCTCTTGGCCTTAAAGTAGAGGAGAATCACAGGGGCTACTCAGATTCTCAGAAAGAGGAACTAAAAAAAAAGACTGCATTTGCTAGGTTCCAGAATCTTTTTTCATTATTTGCATATACTGCTCAGTTATTTATTTCCCCTATTGTTAGTGACATCCAAAGCTGAGGCATATAGCTCAGTGAGGAATTCCATGGGATCATCAATTAAGCAATCAGCACAAGTGGTCCCTCAGACGATGAGGAAGCAGTTGGTTCAATCAGTCTTTTACACATCTATTTTATAGCTCCACTATGAGATCTAATTACAGCTTTATTAGTTGGGCTAGTATTAACTGTCAGTAATTGCGATGCATTCCATTTAGAATTTGTCATTTAAATTGGACTTCTGCTATTTAAGCCAGACACCCTCTTTTGGCTTATTGAATGGGTTCTTAATATGATGCTGCATCTTCATACATAAGTAATCACTGTATTAATGTATCAAACTTATTGGATATAACTAAACTTTCTGTTTATTATGTATTTTATCAAAAAAATCTCTAATAGGAACTTCAGGGAACTCCTCTTGCTCAACTTCCATTTTTATTCAAAAGCAAATTCTAGCATGCTTATATTGAAAGTGGAACCAATGAATATTTCCAGAGCTAGGATAGTCAGTTCCTGGCTCAGTGAAGACTTCTGTAAGGATGTCCCATTATAGATATTGATATTTCTTCACTATTCTTTTTGGGCCACCTTTGGTTTGATACACTTCATTTATCTGGATATCAAGGTATCAAAGTATACACTATATATTTGCTTCTTTAAGAGGAAGAGTAACTATCCAAAGTGTGATAGACAAGGACTCACTCCAGATGGCAAAAGCAGCAGATGGGCCTCATGTGAAACACAGCCAAGTTCTAACCTAGAAATGGTTCACAGTAGATGGAGGAACATGAAGAACATTTTATTTATTTATTTATTTATTTA